>WMED01000781.1:0-31566 GCA_019650415.1 Pipa parva
TCTCACACACACACTCTCTCACACACACTCTCTCTCTCACACACTCTCTCTCTCACACACACTCTTTCTCACACACACTCTCTCTCACACACACTCTCTCTCACACACACTCTCACTCTCTCACTGTGACTGTGCGCTGCTCTCTGCTGCCATTCTTTCTCTGTGCAGCGTGGGAGGACTGAGCTGCCACCCGCCCCGCCCCATGACCCGCGTTGCTCCGCCCCCTGCCCTGCTTGCATAATGTTCTCTGCCGTGACAGCTACGGCAGAGAACATTTTTGCTTCTGTGATTAGGTGCCTGCCGCGGACCGGCTGGGAAACACCAACGGCCCGGTCCCGGTCCGCGGACCGGCGGTTGGGGACCTCTGCTCTAGATGTATAGGATGAACCCTTGAAATACTTTATAATTCTTGGTATAAATAGAAAGTTATCTGTACTGACCCCTGATATATTTATACATGGTTAAAAGGTCACCCCTTAATCATCTTTTTGTAGACTAAATAACCCCAATTTTGATAATCTTTCTAGGTATTCTAGTTTGCCCTTTCCTTTTATTTCTCTAGTAGCCCACCTTTGAACATGCTCAAGCTTAACTACATCTAATTCTTTCTACAAAACAACAATGATGTAAGAATACCCATATAACGCACAATATTGCCAAGTGTTCATATTAAATGGGTGAGCTGTTCAGCCTACTTAATAAGTTTTGTTGTTAATATGATTACAGTTTATCCCTTAACATAATTATAAAATGTCCCTGCTCCAAGGTAATCATATATTATTTTAAGTGTGCACTGCATGGCTTTTAAAGCAAGGTGTTTTGCAAGTATAACAGTTTATTGGTGCCGAGTCCTGCAGCATGTATGATCTAATATATATTTTCTTTTATATGGATGAACATAATACACAGAACTATGTATATATACTTTGTTGTTTTCCTTGATTTAAGTTTTAGTACAGATTAAAAGAGGATCAGATACTAACATACTCTTCTTTCTTGCTTTGTAGAGTTAAACTTATATATTTTTGACAGTCTTAACTTTTATTTATAATATACCATTTTTCTCAGTCCATAAGTGCACACTGAGCATGGGATTTTAAAGATGTCAGCCTCCAGTGACAACTTTGGGGGCACACATTATTGCATGCCATAGGGCTGGATCATGCTAAACTGGCATAGAAAGCTCTATACATAAGGTACATTGTTATAAGGTTAAATGTATTTCAGGCATTTAGTTCTCCATTAAAATAAAATTGTAGCATCAAATTTACAGCTACTGAATTGCACAGAAACACCAGCTGACCCTCTTTTTTTATTCTCTACAAAATTGTTGCAGTATTAACACATTAATATTTAGTGATATAGATTTTTCTTAAATTAGGGGAAATTAAAAATGTGGTGGGCAAAAAAAAAGTCGAAAAACAGCTAAACAGATCAAATTGGTCAAAATGACCTTAGTAAAAAAAACCCCAGGGTCAAACCCAGTCTGATCAGTAAAGTAACATGTATTTCCAAATGTTGAAAACCTCTAAAATGCTATTATAAAATAAGGGTTTCTCCAGAGGCTGAAGGGCCCATTTAAATAGCACAACCTTGCCTTCTATATCCAATATCATTGATATGTTCAAAGGGAATAATGAATTTATACTGTAGTTACAATTGTCTTAGAATTGAATAGCAAATACTGTATACAAAAATGCTGTCTAGAAGTCTAAGACATTTGACAATCCTTTATAATTGCTAACTATATATGTTTTATAATTTGAGTTAGTTGTCTTTTATAAATGCTTCCAGAAGATTTAAAATTAACCTTTTCTTTGAATGGAGTTTTTTAATCCAGATCTGCTGAATATCTCACTATGTAGAATCACATGCTGTACTGATGTAGAATTTGCAGCTTATTTATAATAATATATATTATATACTGTATATACTTTACAAAAGTAAAGTATACTGTATATATAATAATACTTTACAACATGATCAAGAGGGAATATACATTTATAATGAAGTCCACAATTTGTTAAAAGCATAAACACATCCCCTATGAGTGCAAGTGCATGCGTGTTTATAATAGGATGTCCAATTCAGGAGTTCTAAATGGCATTAAATCTAAAACAATATGGGGTATAGATAGTTGCCAGATGCAAATCAATCAACCAACCCACCAGCCTAACATGGAAATAGGAAGGATTGCATAAGGAATAAATCAGTCAACTCCAGAACAAAACCAGACTTTTTCAGTTTTACTTAATTAACTTATAAAACTCATAAGCCTTAAAGGGGAAGTTGTAATGTTATGATTAACATTATAGGGGGTAGGTACCAGGACTAGGGGGGTAATTCAGGAAAGTGCGAACTCACGTTGCGATGCTTCGCATCAGCTTGCCGAGATTAGTACGCGCTCCCTGGTCTCCTGCATGTGTAGATCAGCAAACACTTTAAAGGTACTTCGGCGAGGCAACTCGAGTGGTTGCGAGGTGAGCTGATATACCTTTAAAGCATTCGCTGATCTCAGCGTGCAGGAGAGCAGGGAGCGCGTACCCGTCTCAGCGAGCTGATGCAAAGCATTGCAACGTAAGTTCGCACTTTCCTGAATTACTTTAGGACGAGGACTAGACAATAGCAGAAGCTTCCTAAGATGTCACTATAATAAACTTAAAGGTTTGCTCTGTTGAAATGTGTTGAGGAGGGTCCCATGTTACAGATGTGCAGTAATATAATGAATCTTGTCCAAGAAACACATTTAGCTAAGTTTAAGGTTTTATTCTTAGAAACAAATATAAATGATAGCAAGTGTGTTAACACTTAAACACTTACTAAGAGGCACCTGTGGTAAAGGCTAATTAGATGTTACTATGCTAAATGGGAAATTGTTTATAAAGCTCTACCTATACACAATTCATTGGATACAATAAACCTAATAAACTAATTCTTTGAAACACAATATTAAAAAAACCTTAGGTGTCCATATGTAGAAATATGTGTGTGTATATATATATATATATATATATATATATATATATATATGCCTCTTTTTATGAGTTTATAACTCATTTCTAATTTCTAAATTCAGTATTGCTTGAGACTTGAGAATGGGAGGCCAGATCTCTTGTAAGCTCATCCATCTAAACTTAGTCCAATAAAAATGGTATCACCAAGTATTGCAATATCTCTTTTTAGAGATAGAGAAGGATATTTACTGCAAATGGACTGTGTAGGATATGCAAAAGGTGAATATGAAGAAGGGGTGACCTAATAACCATGTATAACTATATTAGAGGTCAGTACAGAGATTTCTCACATCATCTATTTATACCAAGAACTGTAAGTATAACAAGGGGGCATCCTCTACGTTTAGAAGAAAGAAAGTTTCTGCATCAACATAGAAGGGGATTTTTTACTGTAAGAGCAGTGAGGTTATGGAACTCTCTGACATGAAGTTGAAATGGTTAATGTATGTATATTTTTGTTTATAAAGCGCCAATAGATTACAAAGTGCTGTACATTAATTCCATTAGTTCAAAACTGGTTTGGATGCTTTCCTTCAGTGCAAGAACATTATAAGTTATGGGTACTAGATAACTGAAGGTGGGACCTTGATCCAGGGATTTATTCTGATTGCCATATTTGGAGTCGGGAAGGAATTTTTTCCATAAATCGAGGATAATTGGCTCTTGTCTCATGGGTTTTTTGCCTTCCTCTAGATCAGCATTGCAGGAAAATAGGCTGAACTGGATGGACTTGTGTCTTTTTTCAGCCTTATAAACTATGTTACTATGTTATTCATCAAAGTATGAATTAGCCACACTATGGGATAATTCACTGACTGTGTAGAAAAGTCAGTTGTGCATACTCTCTAAACCAGGAGAAGGCAACCCACAACCCGAAGCTCTAGAGCCACATCCGTCTCTTCAGCCTCCTTGTTCTGGTTCCCTTCGGCTTTGATTGACAAAATAAATAAAAAGAATAATGGTTATTTATCAATTTAATTTTTATTTTCATATATTTTTTTTTTGCCTTCTCTTTGTTGTATTCTGTTGTAACAGGTAATTTTTTTTTTTAATTGCTCTTTTGATAGTAAAGATTGCCTACCCCTGCACTAAACTGTGTATTCGCTCAGTAATGTGGCAAGTGGTCGAGTAGTATTGTCAGGCAACTTTGCACTGTAGTTCATAGGCTCCTGCATTCACTGGAATCTTAGTTATTGGCATGGTATGATAAATTTCATTGCTCATATTCCCTTATAAAACAGTAAATGTATAAAAACACTCTACAGTCTTTGGACCTTATGAAATTGTCTCTGAAGTTCAATTAGTCTTAGTTAACCTTTTGAAAAGGTATTCAGTAATTTATTTTGTAGAGCTGTTTGAGAGTGAGTATTTAATAAAAAAGAAAAGCAACTTTTAAGTAAATGTCAAAATGCAGAATATGAACTTTACTTATTTTTGTTGCATTATACATAAATCCAATTTAATTCTCTTAGTTCGTTAGTTATCATTTGGGTAGATTAATTAGACCAGTTATTTTCAAGGTTGGTTAATGAATTGAATTAAAAAGGATAAGAAAGGGACTGTCACACTGAATTCAAATTAATTTGTAAAAAGTAAAGCTACACTAATTTGTCACATTCTACTTTTTCAAACTGCTTAAACCCTCTCATTAAAGCAGCCTTGTCTCTGTATTTCTGTATGTTGAATGTTTTATAATTAGGAGAATATAAAATGATGTGTGAGAAAGAAGGAAGTATCTATTTCAGGTGTTTTACCTTGAATTTATGACATTAGTTTAAAGAACTGTGAAAATTCAATCCAATCAACTGTTTACAGTGTCCAGTAAAAAATAGGAGTTTAAAGCAAACTGAAACAAAAATTAAGTTCAATTCGACATTTTATTTTCATTTTGCTGTAGTTTTGCTGATATTTAAAAAGATTTATATCAATAATTATTGATTAGCTGAAACACGTTTTTTTTCAATGAAGTTCCCCTTCCATTTCAGATTGATATTGATAACAGTGTTCTTTTTCAACTGGAAATCTAATCTGACTAACTAAATCACCAAACCATTTCATCATTCAGATTTTACCAAGTCTAAAGCAAGGAAACAATTTTGATTTAAAAAATTCAGCATCTTTAGTAATCTGAAAAATCAGTGATATTGATATATACTGACTTTTATAAATATCCCCATATCAATTTATTTTGTTTAATTTTATAAAGCATAGTTGTGTGCCTTACAACTGAGAACCTTTCTACTTCAATTTATTTTTTCTTTTTAATATAAACAAAATCTTATTTTATACTGAAATCATGATTGTTTTCTATACCATAATATAAACCATTATAATAATGCATGTATAGGACTACTAAAGGTAGTGTTGTTGCTCATAAATTGTTTGATACAATGTAAAATTATTTCCGTTCATAGTACATTTAGTTAGTTTTATTAAAATCTTTCTTAAACAAATCAGTTCTACACCAGTTAATATGGGCACTTTGAACCCATAGGGTCCAGATTGCCAAAGCCAAGAGTCTCTTTTCTTTTCTTATTCCTAGACCATCTGCATTGGAGAAAGTTGATCACTCTCTTCTTATCCATGTTCTCCATGTACCTGGTGCCTGTAATCAAGTTGCATCTTGGCTGGTCTCTTATATTTCTGATTGCTCCTTTTTTTGTCTCCCATGCTAATAATACTTCTGCTGTTCCACTCAGGATGGGGGCTCAGTCCTTGGTCCCCTTCTGTTCTCCCTGTACACTCTTTCCTTGGGTGACGTTATCAACTAATTTGATCTTCAAAAGCACTTGTTTACAGATGATACCCAAATGTACTTATCCACTCCTGCGCTAACACCTGAAATCCAGACTCAAATCTCTACCAGTCTACTTCTTATAGCCTCTTTAATAATCCAGCGTCATCGTAAATTAAATATTGCTGAAACAGAATTTTACCATTCCCATCGATGCTTTACCTGCATAACCTAGTGGTTCTTTAGAAATAAAATTATACATACATACATAATGATGTGCAGGGCTTGCTATGGAAGCATTAATTTTATCACAGCACTATACTACAAGTTGCTTGCATAAAGCATATCAGTTTCATGTTGAAACATCTGACATTAACCTGGCCAGTTCACTTTTTAAATCATTGTATAGAGAATAAACATTAATCTTTTATTTTGTTCATTCCCCAGTCCAATGCTGAACATAAAAATGTTATAAACATATAATTATTCACTATCTGAAGGGGGTATAACTTTTTTTTTAATGTTACTGTGATTATCTCTTGAATGATTATAATTTCCTCCTGGGAAAAACCTTCTCTTAGATCAGCAGATCTCAACCTACCTGAATGTGTGACTCCCGTGATAACATTATAATGCCGGTGTGCACTTGATGACATCACCGCATCACGTGGTGACATTCGGGCACAACATCATCATGTACACGTGTAACATGATAATGTTTGGTTATGGCGTCACCACACAGGCACCCTTATATAAAGGGATCTGCGCTCACTACCAGAGTTAGGTAGTGGAGCAGCATGTTCAGCAATCCCTGTGGGAGCATCGTTTGGCCCCCAAAGGGGTCATGATCCAGAGGTTGAAAACCGCTGTATTAGATTGTTATCTGCATTGGGAAGGGTTTGACTAGCCCACCGGTGGGCCCAAGCCTCTGCTTCAGTGAAGACATTGGGTAGAATTGATGAGTCTTTATTTCTGCAGTTGGATATGAATGATATCTTGATGCTTGCTTAATGACATGATTTTCATGGTGGGAGAAGGAGCCTATGCTGTCCACAAAAAGAAATACATGTGCAAGCAGTCTATGGTCCATGTGTGGTTACTGTGGGGCCATCCAATTTGGCAAATGGCTGCATGCTCTTACCCAGTGAGCTACCTGTCAGAAGTGCCTATTTCTTGGTCCCATCGCAGAAGCTGTCTTTACTCCCTGAAGAGTTACCCTTGCTGTAAGTGAAACCCATGCAGTTCCTGCCATAGATACCCTAAAGCTGTACCTTTAAACAGCATTTCTCTCTTCCCTGTCAGTCTGCCTTTTCTTTTGGGTGGACATGGCTAAATGATGATTGACATAGCTTCTCCAATCAGATCCCTGCTAGATTGTGATTTAAGGGATCTGATTGGAGGAGCTATAATGTCAATCATTATTTAGCCCCACCCACCTGACACTCAACACTCAGGAAAAAAAGGCAGGTTGAATGGGAAGATGACAGAGAGAAACACTGCTTAAAGGTACATTTTTAAAAAATATATATTTACAAAAACATTTATTTCATTAGTACAACCTAGTTTTGAGGTGACAGGTGCACTTTAAGAGACTCTGGGGGGTTATTCAGCAATGCTGTGTTCTAAATTGTTAAGTGTCTTTAAAGCAAAGTGAATATGCTGTATTTAGAATTATAGTGTGTCTTCAAAGTAAAAACAAAGTAATTCTGGTTAAGAAATGTGTCTAATTTGGTAATACTCTTTATTTAAATAGAGTACCAAGGTAATGTGTTCATATTTAGAACATTAAGGATGTGAGTGCCCCTATAATGTTCATATGAAGTGTATGGAAAATGTATAAGTAATATTCTTTTCTAGGGTAGTTTGTACCCCTAAGATAAAGAAAAGAATGCATTGTTGTGAAATGTCCTACTGATCCATTTTTCTTTCAGGAAGTGTATGCCCTTATGGTAAAAGAAAAATGCAGCATTGAATTTAAGTAAAGTCTAAAATATTAAGATGTTGTAAGCCAGGAGGTTACAATTTTCTTCCAGGGAGTGAATGTAAGGGAATGGAAATGGTAGGATTCCATTTCCTTATACCATTTATGTATTGAGAGCACTTTAGCAAAGTGTGTCTGGTAAAGTGATGTTATGCTAAGAATATGTTAATTGCTTTATCTAGTTTAGCAAGGTTTTCATTACAATAAGAATGTAATGTGTTGTCATAGCTGGGAGGAGTGTTTCCCCAGAGTCTATATAAGTTACTTTCCAGGAAGAAGGAGGGTCTTTTTAATCCAGGGCCTCCACCTGTCTGGGTGGAGGAATCCTGTAGTCAGCTGAAGGTAGCTGTGAAAGTAAAGGTGTTATCCCATTTGGATTTCAGACAAGCAGAGTCTCAAGTAAAGGGCCTTAGGGGATAATCCTACAAGTGTAGAGGTGCCAGTACACCCTGGGGTGAAACAGACCCAGGCAATGTCGGATCTCAGAACAGCAAGGGAACCCTATGTTATTGTCAAAGGTTGGAATGCCCATGCTAAAAGAGTGAAAGCTGTTCCTGGAGTTCTATTATATTCAAGGAAGGGTACCTATGTATTGAACTTTTGGAATGCATTGAACCAGTGTCTACCTCAAGTTAAGTAGTGTATGAAGTTCCTATTCTGTGTGCTATGTAAATAAACTGTTCCTGTTTATAAAGAAGAACCACTGGTGCCCTTTATTTAAAATGTAAAAGGTACAGGCACTACTCCTAATGTAAATGGGGCCTATGATCCTGATATGTCTGAGTGAGCTGTGGATGAATTCTAACAAGTGGATGCATGTGAACGCAGGCTGAGTTCAAAATAGCATTACTCATGTTTGGTATTGGTGGAAAACAATGTTTCAAGGGGACACAGCCTCCCTTTTACAGATTGTTGTATTGCCCTAATCTAATAACATTGTGATCTCAGAGGTACAAACAGCTGATTGTGCCCACTGCAGCCTTATTTCACCAGTATTACACAAACCTAATCCAGCACACTGCATCCCGGTTTGCCAGTATTACACACCTAATCATACTCAGTGCGTGCTTATCTCAAATTAACAATACTGATCACTGTATCCTAATATCTGTACATATTATGTTAATACTGCCCACTGCATCCTAGTGCCACTGGTTTTAAACATTGACAGTCCTATTTTACTGGTACTACACATTAATACTAATAGCCACTGTACCTAATCTCACTAGTATCTACTGTATATAGTTTGAGGAATGCTTTGTGGCTAAGCTATATTAGTTTATGTATCCCCCCTGCTTTTTTCTGTAGCACTTTGTTGGAGTTGTAATGAGCTCTATAAAACTGAGATTGGGTAGCTTTGGCTTAGCTTCTCTGGTCGGGCAACATGCCTCAGTCTCACACTGCACTTTGTTTTTTTTTGCAGGAGTATTTTTGGGTGGATGGGCCATGGTACGTAAGTTCACACATTCAGTGACACCAGTCTTGTTTGCTACCTAGAATGAACTGTAGCATTTTTAGCAAATTCTATCTCTACAGCTCCTTATTATGTATATATGTAATTAGTCTCTCTCTTTAAGGACATAAATTAAATGCACAGCACACATTTTGAAATGTATATAGAACCAGGTCACTTTACATTAAATTGTCTATAGAAAACTTAAGGATAATGGTATAAATTTGACTCTTTTTAAAAATATCACTGGGTTGTCAATGCGGCTTGACCCTGCTGAAAATCACATTGGAAATACACCTGATCATGTAGTGTGATGTTCAGCAAGAAAGATTCTCAGCAAAGCTCTATAGCAAGCTGGATATCATACACAACAACAACAACATATTATTATCAAGCAGGATCATATCATCCCTTTAAAATATTCATAAAATACACACACAAAAGTAAAATAGAGCAGATGGCACTGCAAGAGGTTGTTTTTTTAATTCTAAGAAGAATCTTAAAACTATTGGATTTCAAGTTCAGAGACACAAGACAAATGACGGTTACAATGTATTACAATGTAGAATTGATCTGTGGGAATTTAAAATGTCAGACTCCAATACCAATAAACACTTCAGATTCAATCAATATGTGTTTTCTTGATATATATGGTGAGGTTTAGTAAGGAAAAACAGTGAGGAAAAAAATAAGTAGTATATATTTTTGTAGAAAATTGAATTCCCTTTTATAGAAGGCTAACAGAAAAGAATGGCACTGTTGATCCTATAAACTACAGAGCCCTATTTGTAAATTTAAATATTGCTGGTCAGACAATGACTAACATTTCAATAAAGCGTAAGTGATTGATTCCTGACATTTCTAACATTTTATGGAAACAACTCTGTCAGGCTTAAGACTGTTATTCACTTTGTATAAAACAAACAGCTCTGACTAGACCAGTTATTTTAATAAGAAAAAATCTGTCTTACCTGTGATGGCTAACTGAGTGACAAAGAAGGTCATACGGGATTTTCTCTTTCTTTCCTTCCAGGTCAGATATAAAACAATTGAGTTGCCAACTATAGTGATGATGAACAGGATCCAAAGAGTAACCAACTGTTCAGTCTATAAGAAAACAACAAAATAGTTTTTAAATTTTTTTTAATTAATGAGAATAATCTATATATCTACAAAATTGTTTCTTTAAAGAAGAACTAAGCCACCTACTTGGTTATTTATGCTTCTGCATACATTATTTTACAGGTACATTGCAGCCTTTGTAGTATTTCAGCTCCAGCCCCTGCTGAGAAATCTTATGCCTTGGGCATTGACTTTTTACCTAGCATGTGTGAGTGTATGCCTCATTGATATTCACAGTTTAATGTACCATGTGACATTCCAAAGCTAGCTCATTAGCATATTACTGAGGAATCAATATGACGGCTGTGATATACTAGGACCAGCAGTCCTATAAGATAGAGCTACAGCCCAAAGATACTGACTTTCTGCTTCATAATGCAGTGGTTTATGCTGGAAGACAGTGCATTTACTCAGTATATTATTTATGGTTAGGGTACCTTATTTTGAAGTGCTGCAACCCAACACAAGGAAAACTTCTTAGATTCAGATGTGGTAGGGTTCCAGGACACAGGTTATATGCTGGAAAGCTCAGGGAAATAGACTATGATCAGGCTGAAAATGGCAAAGTACTCTCTGGGCAGGCTAGACAAGAACAATACAAGACCTAAACTGACTGCGACCTAAACAGACTGAGACCTAAACAGACCAAGACCTATAACAGGCCATCACAGACTGATCTGTTCAAGCTTGTATAAAAAAGCTCAGAGGGATCAGTCCCATTAGGAGAAGCACCTATGTAGGAAAGAAACTGTTGTGATGCACAGAACCAATCCCAGAAACCAAACAGACAACAGAGGAAAATCAAGAGGATTGTAATCTGACACCACAGAGCAGTGGTAGAGATAGGAAGGTAGAGGACAGGAGCTCAAACCAAAAAAGAGAGAAAGAAACATAATACAATGGTTTATGCTGGAAGAGCCTGCATTTACTCAGTATATTTTTTATGGTTAGGGTACTTTATTGTGAAGTGCTGCAACCCAACACAAGGAAAACTTCTTAGATTCAGATGTGGTAGGGTTCCAGGACACAGGTTATATGCTGGAAAGCTCAGGGAAATAGGCTATGATCAGGCTGAGAATGGCAAAGTACTCTCCGGGCAGGCTAGACAAGAACAATACAAGACCTAAACTGACCGAGACCTAAACAGACCAAGACCTATAACAGGCCATCACAGACTGATCTGTTCAAGCTTGAGTAAGAAAGCTCAGAGGGATCAGTCCCATTAGGAGAAGCCCCTATGGAGGAAAGAAACTGTTGTGATGCACAGAACCAATCCCAGAAACCAAACAGACAACACAGGAAAACCAAGAGGATTGTAATCTGACACCACAGAACAGTGGTAGAGATAGGAAGGTAGAGGACAGGAGCTCAAACCAAACCAGAGAGAAAGAAACAGGAAAAAGATTCTGCTTTAACTCGGTAAGCACATTAGGTGATGGCTAATAAAAGGGTGTATTTTTCGCCAATCTATTCATTTTCTTTTTCTCCTTAGAATGTAGGTTATATTTGGAGACTAGTTCTATTACGTTACTGTATAATTCTAATATAATTCTGTTATACATAATACATTCATAGTAAATAAACAGATCTAATCAGAAGTCAACTTTCTGGGTTTCCTCTAATACTCTGTTCATTAAATTAACATTATATCCTTTTCTATAATCAGTTGTTTGTCTTTTTCTCAAAATCTTTATCAGTAAAGTTAATCTTATGGGCATCAATTAATTGTTCTTATACACAAACATTTTGTGACCTGTGACTATGCTCCTGTGGCACAGCCTACAATGACACAATAGAACACTAAATTATTCTATAAACTTACTAATACTAAATAAATTGCTAAACTCAACTAGTTTTCATTGTCTAATATTGAGATTCATGCTCTCTACCAAATGAGGTCTATGACCTCATTGTTCAAAATCCATGGTAATGCCTCAGTTTTGGTCCTACTCTTTTAACTGGAGAGGCTCTTAAGTATCATAGGTCACCTGACAGTATCAGTCTCCCAGATAGTGTCAGAGTACCTGTTTCAAGCATCTGAAAGGGGTAATTAGATTTGCAGAAAGGAAAGGTGCTGCAGAAGAACATAGCAGCTCTTTTTCTCAAGTGAAAGATTGTTTTAGTTTTTTTTCTGGGTGCTGTAAACCTGCTGGTTATTGAGAGAGGTTTTAAAGGGTATGAGAAGTTTGACTAAAACATTATTTCTATTTGACATGTATACATATAGAAAGCTAACTTAAACATTAAAATGTAAAAAAGATTTTGGGATCAGTAGTACTTGCCTCTTGTTTAAACATCCCTGTTCCCCAGCCATTCTGTGTATAGACTTCCTGTGCAGTGTCAAGAGGCCTCGCCCCCCCGAGTGACATCACTCACTATTCAGAGAACCATTCTTGTGTTTCCCTTCTCCTTAGCTAAAAAGCCTGTTTATAACCCTGAGTGTGCAAAGATAAGAGCTGTCCAACCACATGTGCGGGTTGGCTGTGGAGAGAGAAGGCAGGGAGAAGAGGGGGCATAGCTTCATTCATACACTTCCCATACAGGGAAATTGTTCAGTGTGAAAACGTAACCCCACCAATGAACGTGAGTTTGGTATGGTTGAGGAAAAACAGCACAGACAAGTGTACACATCTGACAATTGTTTGAAGTTTGTAGCCTTCATCACTACCTCCTGCTCATACAGCTATTGTAACATTAGCAGTGTTGAGTTTCCGGGAATGGCAACATCCACTGTTAGCTCTGATTGTTAGCACTGAGGCAAGTTGTTGAGTTTTTCTTCTAGGCCACTAAGAACATCTTGTACCAGTTAAAATGAACCTCCATTTAGGAAGCATTTCAACAAGAAATTCTTTGGATTGACACCATCTAAGTTACTTTTTAAATACCAAACATAATACATGTGCAAAACATTGTATGAGTTTCATACCAACCTTCCATATTGCTTACTGAGCCCTGAAACCATTGTCAGCTGTTACTTGCCCCACTTCTAACATACTGGTAATCATCCAATGGACTTTTGCCCTTACATCTTGTGTGGCAATACTCAACAACCCTAAACTGGCATGTTTGACTTAAAAACGTTGTTTCTTTGTTAAAGATATTTTGAAGTGGTGGTGTTTATTTATCCTGGGTTAATTTGTGGAATCCGAGGCAGTTATTGATAAATGTTGAAGCTACTAGTTGAAGGTGGAGAAACAGTATTTTTTTAAAAATATTTTGCTATTTTTGACTTTTTAAAAAGCTATTCAAAGTGAATTTTAGCCCCTTAAATGTGTTCACCTGCATAAACCATTATTCCATTATTATTGGGTTGATCCTGTGACAGTTGAAAAAGTTTTGTTTTTGAAAAAGGATTTTGATATCAATATGAAATAGAGGGTAAACATTGTTATAATAATAATGTTAACACCGCAAAGTGTGCCACTTTTGACTGATCAGTATTTAACAATAATTTTTTTTCAGCATCAAATCTTTTTTCAACCCTGTATAAATTAATAGAATTCGAAAGTGAAAAGAAATGGAAATTAGCAGTGAAAATGGCAAAACAAATCAAATGGATTACAATGATAAAAAAATCCATTAACACTGATCCATTCCAACAGAATATAGACTTATATTCTCACTGTTTTATGTTTGCTGGTCCACATGTCCATGTTGAGATTCACTCTATATAATGACAAGTGTAGAAACAGAATACACTATGTATGTTGCTATGCACCTGTTGTGCATTACCAGAAAGGCCTTGTAAGAAAAATAATGACAGCTGGGGACAGTCAAGCAAAGCTTGCACCATCATCTTCCTGAAAGCCTCAGGCATCACAATTTAAAACGGTAATATCTGCAAACTGAACATTCTGGCGAGCTTGCAGTTCAGCAACATTGCTTATTTGTGCTTACTGCTAAAGCTTTCTTTTGTGATTAAATACATTTTTTCTACCGCATATTGAAATGCTAGAAATTTGTTGTTAGGGAAAAAAATTAAAAAAATAACTTTATTGTAAAGATGAGTTCTGCTAAAAGCAGATATTGCATTGGAATGTTAAAACTATATGAACACTTCAAATATCTTCAGTCATTTAAATTTAGCAATTGTGTCATCATTAGTCTACTTTGACAGACACTGGTAGTATAGGTAAATTGGGTTTTGTCAAATAACTATTTGTTAACATTGGAGGTTTTACTGACAATTTCCTCTAACACCTAAAATATGGTTTATCAAAACTTGGCCATTTGTGAAAACCTGTTCATGAACCATATCTGGCAAAATTTCAGCCTTTAGGCTAGGTTCACACTAACGTATTTATGTGGTGTATAATATACGCTGCACATAATAAAAGCTATGCCACGAATACCTATGGAACTTATCCGTTCCAACCTCACTAGCACATAACGCAAGTGTGCGCACATGTGAATGTTTGACATCACATTTTTACCAATGTATGTACGCTGCATGAAGCATGCGGACAGATAGGAGGAGCTACAAATGCCGATGGAGTGTTCACATTGTATCAGATAAGTACAATAGAAAAGTGCATCTAGAATATACACCAGACTAAAATACATGGTGTATTTTCTAGACGCGCTTTTCTAAATACGCAGCGCAAAAAAGTGCTAATGTGAACCTTGCATTACCCAAATTTTATGACAAAATCACATGATGATAAATGTAGGAAAAATGGTTTCCTTTTTTGTTAGAGAAACATCACTTAATATTTGCTTTTTAGCTACCACTACTGATCATGATTTAAAAAACACAAGGAATAGTGTTTGTAGGCATTTCACATGCATTTTCAAAAAATGTATTGTTATACAAGGCAACAATGTTGTACAGTGTTGCAATGTCAAGAAAATAAGGAGTTAAACAAAGATTCAACATACAGCTGATTCAGTTACAATGATTGCTAATCTTGCTTCTGGAAGTATTGTTTCTTTCTTGTCATTAAGAGTTTTGCATTTATTTATTTATATAGCGCTGATATCTTACACAGCATTTACAGAGATTCATCATTCACTTCAGTCCCTGCCCTGTGAAGCTTACAATCTAATTATCCTATTCAGTCACACACACAACCTAAAACAAGTGCGGGGAGAAATATAAAATCCATGCAGTTGAAGTCCAGGGTGGAATTGAACCCAGAGGTGCAGGGCAGCAGTGCTAACCAATGAGCCACCACATCGAGTGTCAGGCAAGGATCAGAAAATAAATTATTGCAGTCATGTCAGTTTGGACACAATCACCTGCATTAGGTCATATAATATGCAGAGTTATAATGATAAAATGTATGGTTAATATTTGTTAAAGTTATATTATCAAATTAAGTTCCTTGTTTGTGTATGCATTAAATAAATACTTGTTAGTATATTAGCAAAGAAAATATTTTACTGTGATTTTCAGTTATACCTTTTTAGCTTCCATAGGGAATATTTCATCCAAACAGTCCTTTCTCACTTTATAAATAAAATACAAAAACACAGGTGATCTTTATAACAGAAATATATAGTCCCATAGCCATACCAGCAGCCACCTATTGTATAACAGTATAAACACATCATTTTATAAATCAGTTGAGCCTGCAAGCTTATCAGCAAGGTATTTTAAATAAAAAGGCCTATGTGGAAAATGGTCAAATAATAAAAAATATATATATCTCCAGATCATTACAATGATATTTCCAGTGTTATCAGAAATAAAATAGAATGACTTCAGGATGGAGGATATTACATTGTTTCATGCTATATTGTTATATTTAGTTTTATTTGTGTTTAAGGCTGAATATCAACTACACTAGAATAATACCAAAGAGCAATCTAGTGAAGTGGAAAATGCCATATCTCTATATCATCATCAGTGTTTTTTTCCCATTCACTGTGCATTGCAAGAAAACATAAACCCCAGAGCCCCCTTTAACCATGGGATGTATCTGTATTATATCCTTTATCACCCTCAGACAAATGCATCAGAGCAGTGGTAAAATACAGGTGTAACTGTGATAGATTTGCCATTTAACTAACAATTAATGATAGAATTAACTTTGCAACATTCCAACACAATCTAAGTTAACTCAAGATAAGACAGTAAGTTTAAATGCTATTAACATATTTGGGTGTTTCTGTGCAGGTTCAAAGTTTCACTTTGTGTCCTGTGTGACATTACCTTGACCCAAGTGATTTCTGTCTTCACTGCATTTACTTTGGGAATTATGAACATGTCTGCCCTCCCATCTTCACAGTGCCTGAAGATTTGGATGGCCTAAGTATAACTATGTCTGCAACTATCCACTGATAAATAGGGTTTATGTCTGAGCAGGTAATATATAAATACATAAAGTCGATTTTGGTTAATCGGACCACATCGGGACGCAATCATTTTGGTCCTAATAACTGACTGGTCCGATTATACGAACGTGCAGTATGTTACAAGACGGGACATGCTATACGTAACATACAGTATAAAAATATCATTATGACTTTTGTTGTGTGGCACACACAAACAGCAAAAATACTAACAAGAACTACTGTTGATTACAAACTTTATCCATTCAAAAATAAATTTACAAATTCTTCAAAATGATCTACACAATACTCAGCATGCGAAACACAATAAAAAAAGTCTTACAAATTCCAGTCAACTTATCCCGTGTAATCTGACACATTCTTTTCACAGACTGCACTTGTACAAAATCACCACAAACATCTAATGCAGTAATAGGACTGCCTTTATTTCCCTCCTGCATGAAATAGTGCAGCAAAGCTTCAGTGCATTTCCTAGCATCCTGCCTTGTCCCTTGCACAGACTCATTAGGGGCATCATCATCACTTTCATGGTCTTCTGATGTTGTCCTGTGCTTTACTGCAATTTGAGCAACAATTGCAGCTTCGTAATCTTCATTTTCATCGTAGCATTGAAGCTCGTTGTCAATGGATAAAAATTCTTCATATTTTCTACCTGTTGAAGTTCCACATTTCCATTGTTATTTTCACTCTCAACCAACATGTCCATATCCATCGCTGAGACCAAGGGGGTAATTCACGATTGTGCGAAGTGAGCTCCAAAGCCTTCGGCTCACTTCGCACAGACTGATATGTGCTCACTGATGTCCTGCATGCAGACATCAGCGAGCACAATAAAGGGATTCCAGTCTTGGCGAGGCAACTCTTTTGGTCTCGCCGAGACTGGAATCCCTTTAATACGCTAGCTGGTGTCTGCGTGCAGAACATCAGCGAGCACATCTCAGTCTGTGTGAAGTGAGCCGAAGGCTTCGGAGCTCACTTCGCACAATCGTGAATTACACAAATGCTTAAAATCATAGTGATAAAAACAGTTCTGAATTGTCTCACTGCTTATTTTTCACCAACTATCGGCCACAAATCTAACTGCTTGTAAGATGTTGACCATTGCACTAACTTTTCTGGCAGTTGACGATGAAGTCAGCAAACTTTCTGCAATTGCTTCGAGAACATAATAAACCAAACTTGCATGATAAAAGGTCTTCAAATTTTTGATGATGCCCATGTCCATTGGCTGTACCAAAGCGTCCTGTTGGGAGGTAGAAATTCCAGTTGTATGTTCTTCAAGCAATACAAATGTGCTATACAATTGTCAAGAAGGAGTAACACTTTTCTTAACTGGCACTGTAGCTCTCTGTCCCAATCCTTCAGCCATTCTTTAAAAAGTTCAGAAGTCATCCATGCATTTCTGTTTGCACCATACACAATTGGTAAACTATCCATTCTGAGTCCTTTGAAGCAGAAGGATTGGTGCTTTTTCATTTAACCAATAGCTTCCTCTTGTCCATTCCTGACATGTTTGAGCAGCACAAGTTATGCGATCCATTGCTTTTTTGGAACCAGAGAGTGCAACATGTTTGTAACTTATAAGAACAGTCAGTCCAATCATACAGGGGGGGACACATAAATGATGTGCATGCTCTTCCTGTGAGTTCTAGGAAGTGCCAATGCGGGGCTTCACAAGGAGCGCGGTGAGTGAGGAATGTGCTCCTGATAGGTGTTCTCCTGCTTAAGATGCCATAGAGTCGCCAGCGCTGTTTCAGGCTGGGGAATACAAAACGGAAGTGCTGTATAGCACTTCTTTACAGGTAAAAAATGTAACTTTTATAAAAAAATTTATCATAAATCATATTTGCATAAAGGTGTTAAGCATAAATAATAAGATGTATTTTTTTGTAAATCAGGCTGACTGTTCCTTTAAGGAGCAGTCCGGTTTCATCTGTGTTGTAGATATCATCTGCTGGAAACTTCTCAAGAAGCTTGGCCAGTTTTGTTAATTTCCATTCTTCAGCAGTGCGCACCTCTACTATCAGCACTTTCTTTCTCACCATGTGCTTTCTTAGTGAGTTCTTCTGCTTTGCACTTTCACATTAAGCTGTTTATTCTCACACCTTGCTCAGTAACAATGGCAAACCTTTCAATAAGTGCCTCATCGACGTCTGGATCCTTGCCTTCACATTTCCATTTTTGCAAAGTTCTTTGTCGTCCTTCACATTGTTATGGTCATTCTCTTGTTTTATCAAGCACGCAATTGTAGTCTTAGTTAAACCGGTAATTTCCACCAACTGACGCTGACTACTGTTTGGTGGTTGTTGCTTGATCTGATGCAGAAAACCAATTTTTTCATCTAACGTCAAGTCACGCGGTAGCATTTTGGCAGGGGAGACAAGACATGCACAGTTCACTGACTAAAATGTTCTGATGAAACCTTGTGTTTTGGAGTAAAGTGCTTTTACATCCGCTCTATGTGGGTGACTTGTGACTTCTTTTTCTTAGTCACTCTCACATTCTTTTGTCCGATTAAATGGAATTTTGGTCCAAATAAGCCAATAATAATATTATGCATATGTAATTGGATTTGTGTTGATTTTGTAGGATTCGGGACCGATAAACCAATGGTCCATTTAAGCGGGTTTGACAGTACAAGTATAACCAATGCTTTTTAACCTTTTTGCCCATGGGAGTTGGTGTGTTAAAGCAAACTTTTAATAAATTAATTCAGCATCATTAAGTAGGTAGTATTATGGAAATGTTTTGGTTTGCCAATTTTAAATAAATAGATAAAACCATACTGTGGCAACAAAGTTTGATACAATGGAATACACTTTTTGCTTCTTTATAAATATCATGAATAGAAATTCCCTAAATTACACACAATTTAAACAAAGAACATAAGAAAGTAATATGCCTTTAATCTTGTAACCGCCACATCATCCATAAGCCAGATTCACACTCTTTTATCCTATTCTTCTGCCGTATGTATTGTCTCTCTCCACAAGGGCATTAAATCAAAATACAACATATGCAGAGCTAGAATGCATCAGTAATTATGAAAAGGAGCAAGAACAATGTTATTTATATATCTGCAGATGCTGGATTTTATTTCTTGCACTTGGGGAACTTTTTCATAAAACAAAATGTGTTTCTGAATCTTAATCATTTTCCAAAAATAATGATCTTGATAGTTCCACTGCTATCTATATTATAATTTAGTTTAGCATTTTGTAAACTTTAGCTACCCTTCCAACACCATTATTTACTCATTCTTCTTAATTCACTGAGGATTTTTTTTTGTATTTTATATGTGTATATTTAGTTTTAAAATGCCAATAGGTTATACAAAGATAAACAATTCAACTATACAATTATAATGCTGACATGGGAGAAGTGCTGAATATAAAACAAGTGAAATTACAAATATAGTACTAGGAAGACACATCAGTGTGCCAGGCGGTGATTCAATCAGGAGAATGGAAATCCTTGGCCTATATATCTTACAGTCTAAATGGAAGGGAGACTTGTATACAAGGGTTAGGAGAGTAATAAGTACAGTAACACAATGTGCTGAGTCGTTAGCCTATAAGTGCCAAATATAAGCACAAATCACTACTTACACATAAAGGAAACACATGGAAACCACTATTAGCACTCCAAGAGGTAAGATTTAAGTTTGGTTTAAAAATGCTGGATGACTGTTTGTGATAGAGGTAAAGTGGCATAGTTTAGGATGGGAAAGGTCAGTTTTGGTGAGTTGTGTACATAGATGATTGCTTTGTGAAAAAACACAAATTAGGCAACTAGAAAGTTTGGGCCAATGACATGCTTTACATGCCCAAAGGAGGAGTAACTCTGTCCCTTCTTGGGAAAGAGATAGGGAAATCTGGTAGCAGAAATTAAAATGGACTAAACAGGGGCATTTGGAGGCTGGAAGTCCAGTTAGTAATGCATTGAAATTGTCCACCATTATAAGATGCCAATTCGTGAAAGTGTTCGTAATTTCATGATGTAGTTCACTGATGCTCCCAGCATCTTAGTAGTGACACTTTCACAGGGTTATTGTTGGTATTGGATCAGTAACTGGGTACCCCTACCCAGATGCTTATACCGTACATACAATAAGAAATAAAGAGATCTCAAGGCTCCAGTGTGAACGTATTAGTGTACTATTGCAGTGTCCCCATCAAGGTTCACCTCCCAGTATCTCCAGAATTCCTAGGGGTGGTATGGTGGTATTTGTTGAGAGGTCTGACAATCAAATTTCAAGTGCTAGTTTACATAAATATATCCTAAACCAATCAAAATCCATTAGTTGTTTTGTTTTTAGTATTTTGTTTGATTCCCTCCAATGCTGTCAAATAAATTGTATGCAAAATAAACCTGGGAGACCAAATGATTGTTCTACATCTGTAATGTAGTGATCTGGATTAATTGTAAATCACTGCCTTTGATACTAAATAGAACACAACAGGATAAAGACCCACAACATTCCATCTGAGAGTCATATGGTGGTCTCTCTTTTTACATCAGAATCGCAAGCAGTACAGAATGTTTGGGGACACCCTTATCCATACACAATACAAAGGTCCATTACTGAGCTACTGAGTGCAGTATGTCCACCCAAATACTCTTAACACTAGCCCTTCACTTACTCCTTTTGTGCCCTACCTGTCTCTGGCCTGATCTCCCTTGTGCGACTGCCATAACTATAACATGATCTAGCTTAACCTATGCATTTTGTTAGCTAGAGCCTCTCCAAGAGTCTTCCTTTTCTCAGAAACCCTGCTCGGCATGACAAGCTGGTCCTAGAGAATAACTCCAGTGGTCCTCCTCCCCATCAGGCACCCCTTCTCACTTCCCACTAACCTCTAAGGAAAGATAAGGAAAGAGATCTTCCATCTCTCCCACACTTTCTTTTCATTCATCACCTGACCTCTGACTCATCCCCCACTGCCTATGAGCTATAAAATTTGTTTTGCTGCATTTATCATATTCCCAAGTAGATGGCAGTATCATATGATTATCTTACAACCATTTCATGACTGTACAATAGTTTTATTTTGCCAGCTATCCAAGTCTCACTTTTAGTGAGTGCTGTAGTTAATGACTTCAGTAGGCAGTAACACGAAAAAAAAACCCAAAAAAACAAATATATATATATATATATATATATTTGGACAAATCTTACTTACAAATCTAATACTTTATTATTTTTTTATATATTTTCTATGATTTATATGAAAAAATAAAATATGACATTTTCTATAAAATTTTATAAAAAGACATTTTTTAAAATAAAATTAATATTTTCTAGTTCTGTTTCCCCAATTACAATTACACAGCTAATTTATGGTTAGACTCGCTTCCCTCCCAGAAGGCACCCCAAGTTGAAAAGATATGGAATGAAAACACTATTGTACACACTTTGACAAGTGGGATCATACAAATTTAGAAATATCCAAATAAATCATATATTTCTACAAGCTTTATATCTCCGGCTGTTTAGACATTGTGGTTGTAGGTAACTACAGATTACACTGCTTATTCTTATTTTCACATTTTTTTAATGTTTATGAAAAACATAAAACAAAAAAGTTATCATCTCCCAAAACTTTACAGCCATGCAGAAAATTTAAATTCATAAGCTTCCCAACAGCATGGTTCTCAATATGTATGGATACTTGTAACAGTTCAGTTGGCAAACAACCCAAAATAGGGAAGACACAAAAGTTACTTTAGTTGTAAATGTTATTGCTACATTCCCAGTACCCACTTTGTAGATCTTCCTTCAAAACAAACTCACCCTACAAAAATCCACAAAGTATACAGAAACTGAATTTCAACTGAAAATCAGTGCTTTAGCCAGAGTGCCACTTTCTACATCTTCACTCAAACCAATCCTTAACATTTAAATACCTCCATAAAGTGTATTTTTTCCAACATCAACTGAAAATGGAGGTTACCACTGCTTGGTACTCTGTGTGAAAAAGTTATGAATAGAATAGACCGTATTATAGCTTCTTGCAGGAGTGTGGAGATTCTTGAAGCTCTTTAATAAAGCAACTCAGTTGGTGTGTTAGGAGAATGCATCCATCCAAGCAAGAGTCCTTAGCATATACAATATTTTCATAAAATAATTACCAGTAATATATAATGATAAAGAACTATGGATAATTCTGAACAATGAGAACATAATGTGTTCTGAAGGAAGTATTGCCCTTAGGCAGTGTCCTGTTACCTGCATTCTAAGTCCTAACCTTATAAACTGTTAGATCTTAAAAGCAACTCAAAGTCTGGAGCTAAATGATATGGAACTTTAAAAGTCATTAATTCTGAGCTATTTTAAAGCCTACATTTACAGGACATCTATTTGAAAGACACTGTTAGGTTCATTCTCAAAAACTTTCTCTAACAATAATGAAGGAGAGCCCAGCCAAACATGGTGTTCACCATTGCCTAATCAGGGCTCCAGATATTTTAGCAATGGGAAAGACTGAGGGAGGAATTCACGATTGTGCGAAGTGAGCTCTGAAGCCTTCGGCTCACTTCGCACAGACTGATATGCGCTCGCTGATGTCCTGCACGCGGACATCAGCGAGCGCATATCAGTCTGTGCGAAGTGAGCTGAAGGCTTCGGAGCTCACTTCGCACAATCGTGAATTCCCCCCTGAGATCGAACACCTTAGGCTATATGAGCAATTATGGTCCTTAGAACCATAAACCTATTATGATTATGAAGAAGGACATTATCACCTCATTTTGGTCATCATCACTATTGTCATTTTATTATACTTTCCAACATTATAATAAGTGTTATTTATATCCCATCATTTGCCACACTATTTTTAATTCAAGTTGTCTTTTGAGTGTATAGTCGTCTTGTATCTCTCACTTGTAACAGCAATGGAATATGTTTGTTTACTTAAGGGCTAGTTTACATTGAAACTGCTTTTTTCAGGCCCACCCGGCAATCCTGATCCTCTCCACCGACACTGGTGATTTTTACGGGACTGTGCAATTTAGTGCAACTCAATTAATTTCAATACTATTTTGAAAATGTGCAGTTACTGGATGCATTGCAAGAAAGCAGCAGGCTCATTTCACTTCTAGTAACTGCTGCAGTCTCTGTATGCCATAATAGCTAATGATACATGTTAGCACATAATGAGAAATATACCAGAAGGTGCACTCGATAGAAGAAAACAGTAATCAGTATTGTTAATCATCATTCTGGAACCTGAATCATACTCAATCATTAGTATATTGAGTATAAATATAAAGAAAAAACTATATTTGAGAATGAATAAAATGTATGAAGTTAATTACCATATTACCTGTTAATTAATATATGTATATACACATACACAAATACTGTATATAAGGTAGGTTAGAGAGGTTGTGTTAGTCTACAGATGCAAAAAAAGTGAGTATTGCAACACTTGGTGATACTTTTTATTATTGGATTATGGGGCTAAATTTACAAAACTCAAATAGGTAGAAGAATAAAGATATGGACAATAGTAAAACTATTAAAATTATTACCTTAGATGGGGAAGGGGGCATACAGAGAGACTTTAACAGGAACAGACCAAGTGGATATTAAAACTTGATTGTCTAGTCCCAAAGGTCATAAAGATTAATTTAGTTTTATATGAAATGTATTTATTAGGAGCTGAAGTTTTATAATACTGATAATAAATAAAGATATTTTGTTTTACCAGTGGGGTAATTATGGTTTTATACAGGGAAAAACCCTGAATGAATATGCTGAAATTTGGCATGTAACAGGGGTGGATGATGACAAAGTTTTATGAACTAGCTCACTAGTCAGTTTACTAGGTATACGTTCTCTACAGGATATTTACTCTGAGAATATGTCATTAAAAAAAGAGATTTAGACCTACACAGTTATTTCTCTGATTATTATAGAGTGAAGCAAATACAAGGGGAGTTAGAATAAGAAACATTCCTACAATTGGCTGTATAAACCAGAAATTCTGAAGTGGTTAGGAGAGCGAAATTATGCTCAGTACTGTCTAAAGAGCTCACAGTGGTCCAGAGGGATATTTTCTTCCCTGGAGGCCATTAAAACTGGAAACAGCATGTGTACTTATTGTGTAAGAGGTGTGTGTGTATGTACAGAGACACAGGTTATGAAAGATATAGGAGGATTAACACACCCGCAATGTTTATCCCATGTTAGGTTCAGTGATTTTCAGGCCCTAGAGCAGGGGTCTGCAACCTATGGCTCTTGAGCCAGATGTGGCTCTTTTGATGGCTGCATCTGGCTCTTTGACTGTAATGAGCGGTGCTCACATGCAAGCACCATTCGTTACAGTCTGCCAGCTAATTGCCAGCAAGCACTGTAGAGACATTGCTCTCTCAGCACTTCTGGGTTGCTAACCAATCTGGAGCCACTGACATCACCTATGTGACGTCACATATGACGTCAGCGGTTCCGGATTCAAAAGGGCTGAGCAGAGCAGCACATGTATGGCTCTCTCAGCCAAAAAGGTTGCTGATCCCTGCCCTAGAGAGACACCTACACATGGTTTTGGCAGACCAGGAAACTGGTATATTAAGAGAAAGAGCAAAGGCACCAGAGGTTGGGCATCCTACAGCAAACTTACATACCCATTTTTAGTCCCTCATCAGTTATCAATAGTTGAGATATTTATATTAAGCAAAGGGCTTTCATTTGTAGAGATCCACAGATTTGGCCCTATTAAATTTAAAATTAACCTACATACATTTTGCAGACAACCGAGACTGAAGGAACACAATCAATCTGATTCTGTTCACCAAGTTAATAATATCTGTGATGATAAATGATGTAAAGTATGAAGCAGTTTTGACCCTACCAGTAATAATAGTGCTATCTGAACTTTCAGACAGGTTATAGCTATTGTGTTTAGCTGCTTCCCAGTCAGATAACAGAATTGTTATACACCCTGCTGATAAAGAAGGGGGTTAGTGTTCTGTTAATTTTCACTGATTATCATCAGCTGGCTGATTAAACACTCTATGAGGGACTGACCTTTGACATATTTAATTTAATCAGTGGGGTTAGTATCATTTATATGTATATGATTATTAATATTGTCTCTGGTTCTCTTTATTAATTAATATATAATTAGAATTGTCCTCTTTATATATAATTGTTTGAAATAATATATAGAAGCCTTTTATAGCGTATACTTAAGGTAAGGGGGGGGGGGGGGGGGGGGGGCAACATACTGAAATATACGTTGCCTGTAAGTAGTTATTTATAAATTAAAGCAACCATCTCTTAATTTTCATTAAAAAATCTAATGCTTCATTTTCTGAAACAGTCACTTCTCCTAATTGCGACTTCCTTTTTCCATCTGAAACTGACCCCTCAACTAAGCAAACATTTGATAGGGAATCATGGGATTTGTAATCCTGCATATTCTATTAAGCTAATTAAAGTGCACATCACATCAAATCTAATACTAAATTAGGTTCTACTAATGAAGTGAACATTTTTTTAAATATATATGTTTAAAAAAAACTGCACCTTTATACAGCATTTCTCTCTGTCATCTTCCATATCAGCCTGACTTTTCTTTCTGAGTCAGGTTGAGCGGGGCTAAATGATGATTGACATTATAGCTTCTCCAATCAGATCCCTTAAGTCATGATCTTGCAGGGATCTGATTGTAAAAGGTACATTCTTTAAAATACATATATATTTACCAAAATGTTTATTTCATTATACAACCTAAATTAGTATTAGAGTTTTAAGGTGACAGGTACACTTTAAGACCTGTGTCTAAATACCCTTACATTGTATCATGGAACTGTAGACATTAAACTCATGCAAACTTTGAAGGTACTGGTAAGGAAAATGAACAAATGAGCAGCAATGTGTTCTCCTGTTTTCCACTGAATACCCTCTTGTTAGTGGGATGGCATCATTAGAATTGCAGTCTTTCTAAGCAACCTGCAGTATAATTCTACAAATTGAAAAACTAGAAAAGAAACAAATCAAGCTGTTTTGTAACAATGCAGTAAATGTTAAAACAGGTTTCATTGTATATATATATATATACAGTATATACAGTATATATATATATATTCACAAGTATTATTTAGTTTGCCTTGTGTATTGAAAAGGGAAATCTGCCCCTTCTGTTTGGTTTAGAAAGATTATAAATCTCACCTTGAAGTTCCATGCCCTGTATAAAATTATTTGGCCTATGGCTTCATGCTTTTATATGGTTATGGAATTAGTAATCTTTATAAATTACATAAAAGGGGACATTATCCATAAAAGCCAGGAAATATACCTAATATCCAAGTTGATAAAAAATTAGAAATTTTTACTCTTCATACATAAAATACATTTTTCAATGCTACGATAATATGCAAAATAAATCTGCAAAAAAATGTTCTATCAGTTTTAAGCATAATTACTGTATAGGTGGTTGGAGAAAGGAATAGATGGCTGACAGATAGATAACCTTATAGATCAGTAGATGGCAGTAGTATCTATTAGAGATTCCAATTTCTTAACATGCAGAATTTTCTTTTATGTTTTAACTAAGCACCATGTATTCCTGTTGCCTTACTACCTCATTTTCATACTGATGCAGGCTGTACTTTGTATTTATACAAATATACACACCATGATTACAAGCATGTTGCAAAGCATAGTTATAATGAGTATGTACATACTGATAACAAATGGTAAATTGCAGGAATCCAATAAGGTACTGAAACAAAAAGGCATTTCAAGAAAACGATATGTGTAGGTAATATTTGGTTGTTTTTATTTAAAGTAGAACAATAGTGAAATAATATACTTACCTGATTGATCTAGCAGCAGTACCACAACCTGGGATCATCAGATCAATACATTTCCCCACCAGGATACTTCCTTGTTATGTGAGTGACATCGGTCCTCACATAGTACTTGTCCCCTTCCTGAATTCTGCCAAAATTAACCAAATGAGCATGCTCAAATAAAAAAAAAAATTGATCTGCGCAGGTTGGTTAAGTTTGGCGGACTTCGGGAGAGGGCTGGTAGTATATGAGGACCACGTCACTCACACAACCAGGAACTAGTTTGCTGTCACGATGTATTCATCTCACATTCCTGAGCTACGGATCGTCAGATGAATACTGATCTAGCAGCAGTACACTTAGGTTGAAATGTACTAAAGTAGAAAACTATTTTTGGTCGTTTTTCATCCGAAATTGGGCAAAAACGTCAAAAATATATTTTTGACCTTTTCGTCTGACTTTTGGGCAAAAATTTTGAAAAAATAGTTTTCAACTTTAGTAAATTTCACTGAATGAACTGTATTTTAATAAATGTTAAAATATATATTTTTTTGTTGTCATGATTTTATAGGTATTATATCTGATAACTACCTCTCCGGTCCCTCATTTACCTAATGGCATCGGATTTGTACAATAAATTACTTTTATAAAACTAGCAGACCTGCTATTGAACACAATTTGCTATAAATATAATAATATAATATAAATTGTCACAGTTTATTTAAATATCACAGGAGACATTTCTATATTTGCTTATAGCATTATTCATTGATTTAACACTTTGTGTTTGTGTTGGTGGGAAGTTTCACTAAATTCTCATTACAATTACAGTAGCTGCAAAAATAGAAAAAGAAGAAAACAAGGCTACAGAGCATCACATTATCCCCACCTACTGTACATTCACAGAAAAAAACATGTGAACATGTGCTTGTTTGCTAATAAAATGAATCTATGCATCAACTACAGGTAAATTCAGTTCTAAAAGCAGAATGAATAAAATGCTTGTTACACATTTGCACCGACTGATTATTATTAAACTGGAATCTGTAGCAAATAAGACGTACCTTAAATGAAGTATAAAATGATTTCCATTCATATTCTTCTATGTCTGTAGAAGAAATTGTTGATGTGCAAGTTGAAAGAGTAAAATCCAATATTTTTAAGCTGCCATTTGAAAGAGCACTTGCTTCTGTGAGACTAACTTGCATTGCTTTGGCTGGTTATTCAGAGCTTTTTCCTGGACACAGCACAGGGGATCTCACCTTGTGAAAAGGAATGAGAGATCAGCTTTCTTTCCCTAGCAGAGGCAAACTGAATCATATGGTTCTAAAACAGCTTTATTGAGCAGCAGCAGAAGTCCCTCTTCATGATGTACTCCTCATCTGTGACAGTACTCTGTAATGAAAACATGATGGCCACATGCCTCCTTCTAGCAGCCAGTGTTGATAGGGCACATATTTCACACTTGGGCTGTATGATTTTATTAATGAACTGTTTGCCTAATGCGCTGTGCTTTTCTTGCACGTGTATACATAGCTGTATTTTAATTTCTATACCATGGTGAAATGTCAGGAGACTGACCTCTTTTATTCTGAATCATGTAACTCTGTGAAATTATATCATTTCTGAATTTTAGCAAATAAAAGGAATCTCATGAAATAGCAATAATTGACTGCATTAAAATGTATCTAATGAGCCATACTGAAAATGTAGTATATTTTTCCTAATATAACATTGAATATGTGTTTATATAATGCTGATTTGTCCTATAATCTGTAGCTTATATATCTAAATACCATTAAAACCAGGGAGTGCGTCCACAAATCTTTATATTAACGCCAAGGCATCTTGGCCATGTAGCTCATAGTAAGTACTCATATGTTTGTGAATGATGATTTTAAATGATTTTATGCTGAAATCACTCATTTGATAATAAAGGCTGTATATGAAGGGCTGCCTCTAATTCTAGATGTTCTGAAAGTTAAAGGGAGCCTTTACCCATTCTGTAATGTAACATTTTCTGTAACTTAGGTTGGACAGAAGGAGATCAGATTGCATTGCCCTAACAGTTGGGACAATCCAGATTAGAATCAATGTAAGATGGACAGAAAATATTCTACCCTAGCTGAGAATACATGCAGGATACAGAAACATTATGTAGCTTGGCAGCATATGATGGAGCCACAGTGCTACCGATTGGCTCCAAAGTTCCAGATGACAAAGTGAAAAATCCACAAATGGCAGGAGGCAGAAATTGTGGATTTATTTAAACATATGTAGCCCTGGTGAAAACTGGCAGTCCACCAAAACTACTAAATTCTTATACTGGTCTCTAATTTATACAATAAAAACTACTATATTAGGCTAGAGCTCCCTCGTGTGGTGAGATCCATATTTGCATCTGTATGTCTACTGTATTTGCTGGTGTATAAGACTACTTTTTAACCCATGAAAATTATCTGAAAAGTCGGGGGTCGTCTTATACGCCGGGTATAATTTTTTTCTCTCCTTACCTAGCTCCTCCGTTGCCCGGCTGTCTGTGCTGAGCGCTACAGCATTCCTCCCCCAGCATTGATGTAACTTCCTGTGAGCGACAGGAAATTTAACCATTGCTGGGGAGAGGAAACGCTATAGCGCTCAGCACAGACATCTGGACAACAGAGGAGCTGGGTAGGGAGAGAGAAAAGGAGAGGGGCGAGCACTAAGATAGAGCCCCCTCCTTCAGAGGGTAGGGCTTGTAGGGGCAGCACAGTGTGATGGTGCTCTGATAATCTTGGAGACAGGGAGGGCTGGGCAGGCAGGGAGAGCTGACCAATCCAAGCAGGATTTGCATTGGAAGAGGGGTAGTCTTATACGGTGAGTATATCCCAAACTCTATATTTTAACTGGAAAAGTTATGGGTTGTCTTATACGCCGGCAAATACGGTAGGTGTTTAATTAGTAAGGCCTTAATACTTACTTCCTAGCTATTTAGTCCCACCTCTTAAGTGTTATACATATGGGTGTGAGCAGGATCCATTTTATCTTTTGCTGAGCGTGTTGCAGGAGCAACATCCTGCCTTCACCAGGCGGGTGAATGGAACCACAGGGACCCAGGTTAGGAACCTAGATCAACACTGTTAGCTCATCTTATATGGTGAGAGATGCAGTGTAGTTTCATTTACCTGAGTAGCATCAGACCCCACCAGGAGATAAGAGGCCTAGGGCGCCAAGTGTATTTCCTACCTAAATTGGGGTACACAGAGAGGGATCAGTTAGGTTAAGCTTAGGGTCTTAGGGAGAGCCCCTCTCAAAGAAGGAATCCTGAAGTTAGTCCTGGCTTCACTGAAAAGCCTGCCTGAACCTTTGTCTAATTGGGTCCCATTATCTCTCATAGAAAGAGTAAGCTCTTCTTGGTAACTATACTATACATATTCCTGTGGATGTGTCAGTAATAATACTTACCGCTCCGTCCAGCGTCGCTCTGTCCTCGGTGCTGGGAAGTGCCGCATCTCCTCAAACATGTGAAGTAAGAATGCATTTTGTATTAAATAGCAATACAAAATGCATTCTTACTTCATATGTTTGTGAGTATGATTTTATCCTTTTTTGCTTGATTAAAAGATTTGTACATATTATGCTATGATTGGATGTTTTCCTGTTTTTATATAATATAAGAACATCATTTTCAAGTGGTGGTTTTATCCTGATAAAGATTGGAATCGTTTGGATATCGGTGGGACCAGATTTTGGGGAGCTTGTGACTTTTGATCTATGTGGAGATCACTCAAGTGGACAGTCTCAATAAGGTTGATGCCAGGAAAGCAGCTGGCCCTGATGGTGTACCTGGTAGGGTACTGAGAGCTTGTTCAACCCAATTAGCGGAGGTCCTCACGGACATTTTCAACTTATCACTCAAGCTATGTGTAGTTCCCTCCATCCTTAAATCAGCCATTATTGTACCTGTCCCTAAATCTAACTCTGCCAAAGAACCAAATGACTTCAGACCCATAGCTCTTACCTCACTTGTCCACAAGTGTTTTGAGAGACTAGTACTCCGTCTCCTCAAGTCCTCCCTACCTGACTCCCTGGATCCCTTCCAATTTGCAGATCGTCAAAACAGGTCCACCGAAGACGCCATCTCCCTAACCCTACATACCATCCTCTCTCACCTCGAGGATAGAAATACCCA
>WMED01000782.1:0-13491 GCA_019650415.1 Pipa parva
CTAGATGCTATTCAAAGCCCCACTGCACGTGTGCTGTATTCTCTTTTCTTCAGTGTTGCTTCTGTTGTGTCTTCTGTCTCTTGTATCTCATGCATCTCTTATGCCTCTTGTGCTTCTGTATTTTCTGTGCTTCTGTGACTAAGCATCTCAGTGTTTCAGTGTTCTAGCATCCCATTGCTTTGTCCCCATTAATTACTGCCCATTGACATTTCAGTACTTCATTCCTCATCCAGCTCTGGATTATTCCTTGGATGATGGTTCTGCTGCTCCATATCTTGTGTGTTATGGTTCAGCTTATCCTGTTCCTGTGCTTAGTGCCCCAGTCCATCTGCAGAATTACTGCCAGCTACCATCAGTGGGGGTAAACTCGAGAGTTGTGACCTGGGACTTCCCTTGCCACAAGGTTCAGAAGACCTGTGTGAGGTGTGAAGACCTGGGCCTCCTTAGACTTCGTGACTGAGTTAACCAGGGTAAACTCCACTATGGTAAGAGGATCCACTTCTGTCTCAGTACACTATAGCACCTAAAGTAGAAAACAGTGGCTGAATATGCTATAGTTCCTCAGGTGGTATATCAGTCCTATGGTTTCCATAACAGTGCTCCATCAGGAGCATAACACTGGGATGCATATTGTTTTTAAGTCCATGGGTAAAATGTAATAAAATCAAAAATCGCAGTACCGCGATATCGATATTGCCGATATTGCAATATCGAATTATTTTTTACCGATAACATGATATTGATATTACCGATATCGCAATATTGAATTTCCAGAGATATTTATGGATATTTTCCTATTGAAATAAACATATTAAACATTTCATTCGAATTTCGACATCGATAAACTTCCGATATCGCGATATTGACAACATCAATATCGCAATATCGGTAAAAATGATTCGATATCTCGATTTTCGATTTTATTACATTTCGCCCCATGTCTCCAGTCAATAAGTAGGTTCACATAGACTCATTTTATGTACCCTGCATTGGATATGGAAATGTGTGCATGTCTTTTAAGGATTACGAGTCCTGTAACCAGAATAGATTAAATAAGTTTAACTGGTTTGTTACAGTTCAGGAAGCTTTGATCTCCTCCAGTGAAGCCCTAACTGGGAGCCTTTGTTTCAGTTAGGTTGAAAAGTCCTGCATCCTCTTAAACTTTACACTTACACAAAAGAATTATACTATATAATTATAAAACAAGTGGTATAAATCAAATCTAATGTTGGTAAAGGGTCCAACTCTTGGCCATCATTGATTCTATTTTATACATCTTGTTTTGTAATTGCATTTTATATATATATATATATATATATATATTTTACATTGCACTGTATAACTCGATGTTCTCTAAATGCTGTGAAGAAATAAATATAACCCCCCCTGCTGTTTGCTGATGGCAACAATTTCTTCTTTTCTCCATTCATGAGTTAGTTAACTATTCTAAATAGAATCCTCACCATTCTTGGTAGGACTTTCTCTTTAATTTACATTCAGAGAAGAAGCAAGGATGGGATTACAGCTGTACTGTGTGCATGCAAGCTTAATGAGAGAATAGTTTCCATACTTAACAGAAATATGGTTCAAATCAAATGAGCATCAATCACACATCCTCTGGCCTTGAGAAAGACAATAAAGACAGGAGTACAGATGTTTGGTGCAAACCATTCCAAATGTTTTATGTTGCACAGACAGTAAGCGCTATGAATGTAGTGAATACCGAATGTAAATAACCATCTACTTTAACCATTGTGGTGTTTCTGTGATTATATTTCTTCCTGTAGAGCTGTAGAAGCAAATTCATTAGGCAGTTTCCGTCTGTCTGCTACATTGTTCAGCCATGCAACAGGTAACTAAAAAAAAAGGTAGTTGGCTGTAGTATAACCTGCTGCCAAATTGACTGGATAAAGCAGCTGATATGGAAACAGAACTGGAGTCATGGCAGTTAAACCATTATAAGAGACGTAAAGCCTAAATCTATACATTACAATAGTTATTCCAAAGCAAACATTTTTTTCTACTTGTCTTGTTTCCTTTCCACCTATGACCTTCTGAATTCCACAGATACTCGCCTGTATCAGTAAAGAAAATGTACTCAGTGGAATTCCTGCTGCAATGAATCTAACTCTTTAACATAAGAATATATTGTATCGTTTTTATTCAACAAGTACAGTATTTTCTGAAAAACAGAACAATGCTGCATTTATATCACTGAACAGCTTAAAACAACAGTAAGAATCTTTTCATTTAACTAAAACTCTTCTTTGGGTGAATGTTTTCTAATTGTAGAATAGTAGCATAATCACTCATAGTGAACACATTCAGATGAATCTGAAGAAAGGCTTTATTCACCCCTCTACTGAGGCAGGCTTTTTTTTGTGGAGAAGAGGGATGGCTTTTTTTTGTGGAGAAGAAGGATGGCTCTTTACACCCTGTATTGATTATTGGACCCTGAACAAGATAACTAAAGAACCATTACCATGTCTGTGGTTGTCTATCTGGGAGATATATTGGTCTTCTCTAAAACCCACTCTGAGAATGTATATCATGTCCAAGAACATCTTTTCCTGGACAAGGGTTTCCAGCCCTGACCTCTACTTCATTTACAGAATATGCCTGTTCTCATCCAGCCCTGACCTCTGCTTTGTTTGGCCACGCCAGTACCTGTACTCCAGGTTCCCTCTTACTCCTCTGCTTCTCACTTCACACTCCTCCAGGAGGTGGCTGTCTCAGGGACTGTGAACTGGGGTTTCGTTTGCAGCAAAGTCCAAACCCCCTTGTGGGAATTAAAATTAAAGTCTGGGGATCCCTTAAACTCTGTGCTCTGGGTTCAGCCAGCGTCAAACCTCCTGAGGGGTTATGAAAGCTACTCAACACTCAGTAACCAAAAAACTGGTTACCTCAGTCTGTGCCCAAACCATGTGGCTGCTACATGTGCAATAAAGTCTTGACCCAGTGTAAACTGCCAGTATTTTCCATTATTGCAAAACCTGTTTTATTCTAGGATGGTCAGAAAAAAGGATTATGATTCCATGAATGATCTTGTGGAACCACCAGGGAGCATAAAGCTCTTGTCAACTGGGCAAGTTGAGTTCTGTCTTGTCTTTGTATTAAATTGTAGGGTGAAGACCTGGGATCCCTTATCCTCTATGCCCTCCTGAGGGAACACAAATGCTAACGAGCCCTAACACCAAAAATTTCAACTGTCCTTCAACCACCTTGAGAGAGTTACTCCTTTTATTACACCTCATCTAAGAGTAGCTGAGATTAGACTGAGTAGTTGTACAACCCTTACAAATATGGTTTATAAATTTTTATGGCAATTCTTGGTCATCTTGTGTCCTTCACACATCTAATTACAGAAATATTGTTTATTTCCCTGAATCAGTGCTGTCCAACTGGTAGCTCTTCTAGTGATTTTTATGGTTCCACAATAACATAAGAGCCAAGTATGACATCATTATAATAGGAGTCAGCTTTTCCCAAGTTTGGGTATAATCATTCCTGCACGCAGAAGACATTGGACAGCATTTCTTTTAATAAACAATTTAAGCTTTAATGATTTCCAAACAAACATATCGTTCTACCCAACATTATGATATTATTTTTTAATTCATTTTTTGGTTTGAGTATCATCAATGAAAGATCTAAATATCCAGCTTCACAGAGAAAATTCTCGTGGGGCACACAATACAAGGAAGAATCCAACATCTTTTTTTTTTGTGCAAAGAACACAATGTAACAGTGGGTTGCAATACTATTCAATAACAAGTAAACAAGCAATACATAATCAGAGTTTCAAATAAACAAATAAAGCTTAAAGGGAATAATAAATATTCATGGACATCTATGTAGACAGCTTTGAGATCTCTGCTTGGTTCCACCTTGTAACAAGTTTAGAACGACACTTTTTTTTACAATTTTGTTAAGAAAACATAATGATTAAGTCATGACAAAAGGAATTGGTTTAAATAACAAAATAATATAATATAGTATATCAGAAACAAAAATAATATAAATGATAGAATTCAATAAATGAGCCTTTGGCCTCTCTAATAATTTTATCACCACTCTGTATTATCTTTTCTCAAGCATATGTTATGTCAATCACAACCTGGCATTTAAAGTGATTTTACACTTGGAAGTTACTCACTTGTAATGTGTAATGCACATTTCCCATGTCTCTATTATACAGTATTTGTATTGCTGAATTGTACAGTGCTGCATAAATTGAAGGCACATTCTAAATAGAGTTATACATACATACATACATTGGTTAACATGGTCTCCCTGTTCCTAGGCAATAAACTTACCATTCAGAAATTGGAAAATGTATTATTCTTTTTACTGTCTAAGCATGATATTGTTCAACCTGTTTCTGCATGGTTTGGTTTCCCACTTTGCACAGGTATTTTGAACCTGAGCTACAGTACCTGAGCTATAGTGGGATCCTTGTATGCTATTGTTGATATACTGGGTTTGAGCTGGTAGGTGGCACCTGGGGAATCAAATCACCATAGAGGCTTTGTCAGTTATCCTGAAGAATAAGTTTCCAAAAGATGTGTTGAGTAGTACAGGAGTAGTAACAGTCATGAGGTGCAGTTCTATACACAGTACATAAATATCAGTGCAACAATACATAGTATTACAAAGGAGGTGCATCAAATTGGTTGATTTTGAACTGTGGTTGACAATCTTGAGTGATCATTCTGTAAACCAACTAGATAGGAATTTGAGCCTCAATTCAGGTGAGTTAAGTACCTTCATACGTTTGGTGGTTGGACTTCCCCCTCAATCTGCTGCACAAGATGCCCAATTTGAATTCTGTTTTTAGTTGTTTTTTTAATTACCACAAAAATGTGACTGAAAAAACTCATTAAAAAAATCCTTGCAATGATATACATATTCCAGCTGGGTATGTTCACTCCTTTTAATTTACCTGATTATAAATTTGCAACCACATCTCTTTAAAACCAAAATAAGCAAATACGCACAAACTGCAGTGCGGATTCACATTAGTGTATCTAAACTTATTTCAAATCATCACTGTAGTATGTGGATTTTAAAAGTGTTCGTTTAATAAAGTGCAACCCTACCTGCCTAGATTAGCACTGTGAGGAGCCAAACCCTTACTGTAAGTGAATGACCTTTACCTTGTAACTTTTCAGCTATTGGCAACTGTCTGTGATGGCCGAGATGCTGGAGCTACAATTCGGCAACAGCTGTACACACACACACACACACACACACACACACAAATTCCATCGTGCTTTTATTGAGTTGTTGCTTTAGAAACTGGGCAAAACAATGTATAGAGAAAAATCCATTTCCTGCCTGATTTTATTTAATGAGCTGATCTTGGAAGATATTTCAGTTTTCCATTAGCAGCATTTAACCCTTGCACCTCTGCTTACTTCTTCCCATACATTAACCATTATCATTTTTTGCTCTTTCTTTTTTATCCTTATCTTCAGAGCATTTTTGTCCTTTCTTGACATCTGCTTGTGCTTCCTGTTCTTTTGTTCTCTATAAATGAAAGATGTGCATTGGGTAAAAAAACAAACAAACATATTTCTTACAATTACAATTCCCTCAGCTCTAACCCTTACAATATCTGTATCCAGCATTATGACCTTTAATCTGAGTAAATGTTTCCTTCTCTGACAATGTAGATGATTATTTTAACTTTTTATGTTATCTTGTTATTTTTGCATGAAACATAATTCTAAAGATCTTCTTTTAGCTTTTAAAGATTTCACATGTTTGTTAAAGATTACTTTGGTTAGTGTATAAAAGTGCACGCTATAGTTTTTTGGGTTTCAGAGTGGTCAATTTTAGCGGCTGTACCAAACAATAAGGTTCTCTTTAATTTCCTCAGATAACAATGGTGGTGTCCCGAGGGTATAAAACTGGGCCAACCTGAATCATCTAGGACTAGCTCTGTCAGTTTCAATAATTGAAATAGTGACATGTGAGTTTAGTTTCCTGAAACAGTGGTTGGAAGAGGGAAGCTGTGTAGAGAAAGACACAGAAGTCATGGGAGAAGGAAGGGTGGATAGATCAAGAGAGGAAGGGGCCAGTTGGCCATCATCAATATCAGGACAAAGAGTTGGAAACATCCATAGAAACTGAAATGCCAGGCTCTGCCATTTAGAAGTAAATTTATTTACCCAAAGTATAAACACTTTTACAGTTACTTCTATGCTAATCTTAACTGTAGTCAGAGCTGGATTTCCCTATAGGTACATGAGGCACGTGCATACAGGCGGCTCAGTCAGAAGGGTGTTTTTCTGCATGGATGCATTGAGGGTTGTGCTGGTAACCCTCATAGTTTCACGTGAAGATGATTGATTCCAGGTGATGCCCTATATAGGTTTTCATTTGTATTAGTATTCAAAGCCTGGTAAAGTGATACATATTTGTTGTGTTTAGAGCCCGGTAAGCTCTAATGTATTCATTTTATGGTTAGATATGTCTTTATAATATCACTTTCTCAACACTTGGTAGCAATTCAGGGTCAATAAGGGGTCACCATAATGAATCTACCCACCTGTTTTCCCAGTTACTAATGCCACTACAAAGAATTTTGTGCCACCTCACTCTCATCTCCACACTGAGTTTTCTTAAAATGTCGCCAGGTGAAGCCAAGTGAAGCAAATGGGTCCTGAGTAAATCATTTTTCCATTCACCTTGAATGTGCTATAAATAAATCACCCTGATTCTTCAACTTCATACATTCTGACTTGCCCTCTCTGTAATTCTGTAAACACTAAGTTTAAACCCATTACCTAATAAGAGCAAATTAACTCAGTGAGTTAGGCTTAATAGAGAGCAATATGATGATCTGTGTGTTTCAGATCTTCACTTTTGCTGGATTGGCAATTTAGGACTGGTATATTGTGAGGGAATTACTGTATACTTGAAGTGGGTTTTGCATCACTTGGTTAATAATAGAAGTTATGGGGAAACCTTAATGTCCTCATAAATGGATATTATGACTCATGGAATTGGTTGTGAGTTTCTTGATACCACCTGTAGGACAATGTGACTCATGGGAACAAAAATGGGAAAGACCAGATCCCCCACTAAGTGGGAAGACTGACTCAGGGGACTTGTAAATAAATCACATACTCCCACCTTTCTGACAATGCTTCAACACATGGTTCATGCCTCAAGTCTAAAAATTAATTAATGTTTCTCATCCAATGAGGACATTGTTCTGTTCCTGTCCAGCATTGTCCAAAGCAGTAAAATCAGTCATCCTTATACAAGTCTTTTTGCTTTATATCATCTGTGCATGGTGATATTCAAATTTGTTCTGAACTGTGAGCTTGTGAAATAACTGCTGGCTGTTTCTTACATTCCACACTGCTCAGCTCCTCTTGGTCCTTGTACTCCTCCAAACAGAACATTTCTACACCCCTGCTCATGCAGGTTCTGTCCTTCAGATATTCTAATCCCCTGATACTTTCTTGTACTTTTCTTTGTCTTCTGAATGCTTTGTTTTGTTAATCCCAACATAGATTTCAATCATGAATGAATTCAAACTTCAGCTATAGCCAGCTGTTTAAGTGACCTAAACAAGTTAACCCTAGACATGTTTAAAGTAATAAAAGTAATGCTAATGCATCTTGTTTATTTCCACCTCTTTCACTGATACTGTGGTTATGTGAATATGAATAAATAGTCAGGATGACTATAGTGTGGCTGCAATGCTGGGAATGGATATTTTGTTTAAAACACAATGTGTATATGATCTTCATGGGTACCTGCAGAAAGTAACTTACACAGGAAGGGAATGGGAGATAAAAGGACTGCAATCAAACCCACTAACCTGACAAACAAAGACCCCAACTCAACTGGGCAATGCTCCTTCCCACATACCATTTACACTGCAAACCTCCCTGTCACACTGCTTAGTAGCCCATCAGTTGTGTTTGACAATACCCAGAAGTCCATTGTCCTGGGAACATTAGCCCCAGAATTGTTATAAATAGTTTGGGTGTTTAAGACATACTAAGACCATTTAGGTACTTTCGCTGATGTCCTGCACGTGGACATCAGCAAATGCTTTAATGGGATACAAGTCTTCGGCGAGGTGACTCGAGTGGTGTCGCCGAGACTGGAATCCCTTAAAGGACATCAGGGACCGCATAACGGTTAGTGCAAAGTGAGGCAAAGGATTCGCACCTCACTTCGCACTTTGGTGAATTCCCCCCTATGTTGGTATACGGCTGTTTTGGCATATTTACAAAATTGCTTTTAACCATACCTAAGCTCTGAGGGCTCTCTAGTTACTACAAAGATTATGCATTAGATTAAAAAACATAGCCTTGAAGGGGCGGTGCCCAATTTCACATGTTGTGAATTAGGGTAATGGGTGCTGAGTGAGGCTCACTACTTAAACCCCATGGGTGTTAAGAATGCCAGGCTTGCATATCGGGTGTGATTGTTTTTTAATTTGCAGTTGAAATTTGCAAACTAGTAATAGGAAGACAGGGAGATATGTGCCAGAATGTTCCTTTTATCCAATTCCTTTGTGATACCAACACATTTTCCCTATAATGTACAGTGTTTGGAGGTAGGTGACCACCGGAGCAGTCATCAAATGCAATCTTAACATTATGGCATTTTTATAAGTTAAAAAAAATTAGACATATTCATCTTATCTTGTTTCAAAATAGGATGGTGCCAAATTTCAATCTAAATTCTAGTAGCTAACATGGTAAAAAGCAAAGGCTTTGTCTTGACTGAATATGATCTGTTGCTGTCATCTCACATTTTGTCAACAGAGGTAGAATTTTTACATCCCAATCCTCTGGATCAACACTGCATGATAATTGGCTGAACTGGATGGACTATTTTCATCTTTATAAGCTATGTTACTACGTCACATCAGCAGTTGTGCTTTAAATTCATCTCTTCCATTTTTATCTTCTTTCTATGTGGTTTTGGTATTCAAGCAGCATATCTTTAAAGGAATTGGACACCTAGGAATTAATTTCTAGTATGTTAAAGATAGTGGCATTCTTAGACAGTTTTTAGTTAGTGTGCTTTTTTATTGTTTTTGCGGTATTTTTCTAGTATTTGACTTTGTTTTGGGTCATCTTTTTAGTTGTCAGTGGTCACTCAGTGACTGGTTTCTAAGTTATTGGACTCTAGCAACCAGACAACCATTTACAGATAAACAAGAACAGAAAAATAAACATGAAAAAAAGTTTTGAATTAAAAATTAAATAATTCAAAATGTGTAAAAATTAGAGAAGGAAGACCATTTGCTAACTGCCTTAGAGTACCACTTCATACAACATAACAGAAATGTATTCCAAGATGAAGAACCCTTATAATCAATGCACATGGATTATAGTGATTATAGCGATAAGTGATTTTTTTATTTGGTAAATTTTTCCATATTTTGAATACATTTAGACAGAAACAGGACACAGAAAACTGGGCACCTCTTCAACCTTTATTCAAAATCTTGTTTTTCATCATCTTCCATCCAAACACAAACAGTTCCCTCCCATCTCCCACCCCCAACCTGGCCACAGAAGTTTAAAAAAAAATAAAAATACATCCATTGAAAAATACATTGTAGAAAATTAACTTTCTTTCACATGGTTTGCAGAGGCTAAGCACAGAGTAGTCTCTATGGTTGCAAGAAAGTAAATTCTTCTACATTATAAGTGGTGAATCCTAAAACTTGTAACCCTTTCGTTGTCATAGTTTCCTTCAAAACACTGATAGACAGTGTGCAGAAGGCCCTTTAAACAGCAAGAAGGGGTATTGCTAGGCCAAAAATCCTAGGGCACCTGTCCCAGGTCTCATGCTCATTGTCCCATCTCTCACTGACCTTTTGTATTGGACATTTGTTTTTGTACTAATGGTGGCTTAATGAATTTAGTGGGTCTATTGTCAGTGTACATGCCAGATAGTAGCACTGGTAGTAAAGGTTGACAAAGCTAGTTCCATCTTAAGTTATCATTCTGTCTTGTTCCCCTAGGTCTTATGGGAAGCAACACTCCTGGAACTATTTAAAGTGCTGAGCTGGAAGTAACCTAGTACAAGGGTGAGTACAATGGGAGGGGAAAGGAGAACCAATTATATGTTTATTCAGATTTTTTTTTTCATATGGACAAAGGATCTGGGTGCCATATAAGGGATAATAAATCAATTTACAAAGAGGTGACAATTTAGATTATGGTTAATACAGGTGTTGTGTATAAAGACAGGGGTCTTCTCAATACTAGCTGGGCATGGATTCCACTGGAATTAAAATGCCATTATGTATCCACTACTGTTTTATGATACAGGGATCCGTATTGTCAGGTAACCCTTTAAGAGCTGCAGAGACTGGTAGACCATGACCCACATGGGCTGGATGATCTGGAAAGTGCATGTAGACTTTCTCCAGCAGTGAAAGGGTTAAGGACACCAGTCTCAATATTCACAAAGTCCGTAGAAAAATTAGCACCATATTGATAAACCATTTAAGCCCCCTTTTCATCCTGTGGTAAATTACAGGTTAGCGAGGGCTAAAAGTGAGACAAGGGCAGTGCATTCTGGGCTATATCCCGTAGAGAGGTAAAAATGCGGTCTTCTTATGTTCCGATAGCTGAGACCATAGCAGGGTTTATAGGAACTAGATGGGGAAGAAAAATCAAGTGCATTAGTATAAATAAGAGAGTAATGCAAGGTAGGTAAAGGGTGAACAGTGAAACTGTATTGTATAGCAATGAAATGATTAAAAAATAGTTTTTTCTTTTATTTTTCTGCTAGTAGGCATTCTTTAATCTGTGATACTGAGGAGTATCTAGAAGCAATCTTGTTAAAGAGTATCCCATATTATACAGTACCATCTGACATCTTCCTGACTGTAAATCTGCTCCCAGACTAAGGTGTTCATCGGAAGGTCTAACAATTTGTCCTGTTATTTTTTGGGGGCCCAATGCAAAGACTAGTAGTTCATTTTCAAAGGAAATATGCCACAATCAATTTAAACTTATAAACTAGATATGGGCCAAAATCAGTTTTTCACATTGAGACATTATATTGAGGGCTGTGCATTGCTGTGTTCCATGGAACAGAATGTTAGGAGTAACAACATTTTTTGAACAAAGGGTCTTTAAAAAAATACTTTTTAAGTCATGAAGCATTGAGGTGTTCTGCAGAGCTCTGTGCTAACTATATAAAAGTAACCTTTCCACAAAGAAAGAAATCTGCACATTTTGTTAATCATTACAAGCCCTAGGTTTGACTCCCCCCCCCCCCCCCCCCATAGGGTTTTTAGATTATCACCAGACTCTCACTGCAGATGAATTCCTTTTCTTCTGGAGAAATAAAGACTATTACTTCATATGAATATGCACTGTGTGCATAGTGGGTCAGAACACACAGCATCACTAACAATTCATGGTGTTTTTGCCAATCCAATTATTAGACTTGCATCTTCCAACAGATTTTGTGAAACATCTAAAAAGCTATGAGATTATCATCAAATGTGCATTTAGGATAAGGCTGCATAAAATGATTACGGGTATTGCTATATTATGAGAGAGTATGCTTCATTCCCATACTAAATCAATGCAAGATTTCAGGACACATGGGTCCCCTTCATCTGGCAGCAATCTAAAAGCTTGTGATGATTATCTTTTTCGGTTAGCTAATAAATATCATCTAAAAATTGGTTTCATATGACAAGATTTTGAAACAAGTTATACCCTTATGTGAGCTTTAAGCACTCTGCACATATGCATATCAGCAATGTTACCATTTACCATAACCCATAAAACCACTCACATGCACACAAGGTGTTGTAATCATACTTTGTGCAACCTCAGCCAAGCACAAGTTATCAGCACATGGCAGAGGTCTTAAACAGAAAATGGAGACATGAATATGCTATAAGATAAAGTTACATCCCATACCAACAATATAGAGAAAGTGGTGTCCAAAGGAACCCTCTTGTATCATTATCACTCACTCGTAGGTAGCATTATAAGCAATAGCTTTTCTTCACTTAAGAAAAATTAAATATTTCATTCTAATACCACTTCAGCTTTTTTTTCACTCTAGATTGATTTGATTTATTTAAGTTCTCTAAACCAGTGTTTCCCAAATGCCGGGTCGCGACCCGGTACCGGGCCACCGAAATGAAATGCCGGGTCACGAGCGCCGCTCATGAATATTCATGAACGGTGCCGTGCGCATGCCCGAAGTCCCTTACCTTCGTGTACGGCACCGCTCATGAATATTCATGAGCGGCGCTCTTGTGACCCAGTTATTTTTGTGCTTATCCTTCGTGGCGGGTCACGAAGGAGAAAGCACAAAAATAACCGGGCCACAAAAAGAACAACTTTGGGAAACACTGCTCTAAACTGTTCTTTTTACACAAAAAAAAACACCAGAATTCCCCGAGGAAGCTTCAGAGTAGGTGAAACGCACTGGAGGATTGTTATATCCTGTATATGTGAATTATCAACCTTGTTTTTATGAAAGCGCAATTTTATTTCTTATTAAAAGCAATTTTACAATATTACACTATCGCAAGATTTTTTTCGTGGGTAATTACACTCCTAACAGTGGGCTGACCAGGATTGGACCATAGTGAAAGGACCATAGAGGCTACTAAAGGTCCGGATTACACCTAAAAATAAATCCACCGCCTATCATAAAGGAAATCCAGTGAGTATATTTACTTTAATCTCGCCTGATAAGATTACCTCTGCACTAGATTGTCCTTTATTTCATCCCCTAGAGTCAAGCGCGGCACTCCTAACCCCTATGGCAATATACATTTTTTTCACTCTAGAATGATTTGATTTATTTAAGCTCTCTAAATTGTACAAAATAGTTCCTAAGCATCCAAGTGCACCCTGTATGAAGTGAATTAGTATAGAAGGATGTCACACCTGACACCATGAGCACTAATGACCTTTTATCTATAGATATCTGCTCTTCTAATCATAGTTGGTATCTAGATATCTGAGGCTTTATTTCACTTGTTTCTCTTATAGTTATGGAAGAAAATATTTGTAAGACTAAAAAACTGCAAAAAAAAAAAAATGTTTTCTTAGCAATGTGCAGTTTTGGATCTAGAAGTTCTCAACATCTCCAACTTTCACTGAGTTTAGGTTAAGGGCATTAAACAATCTAGTGGAAATCAGTGCAAACATACACTGATTGGGCCCCATATTCCTCCAAGGTTAAACAAACCTAACCCACTGCTTAGAACATAGTTGATTCATAAAGAGATTTCACCTGATATACAGGTCTTTTCGCATTCTTTCTGTGTGTTGAACTGATTCTCGTTTCCTCCACAGCCTCCATACCAGAACCTTGCACAGCTCTTGGTTTCTGAGTCATAATACCATTTTAGGGCAAAATCTCTGCAGGTTCCCTCTTCCTTTGGCAGTTTACAGACTTCAGATCCTAATAAAGGAAAATCCAGATGCTCAGTTAGGAAAGCGCTGTTGTCTCAGAGTTGCA
>WMED01000782.1:13629-31561 GCA_019650415.1 Pipa parva
CATTTTAAAGGAACATATGCCCAAAACAGTAAAGACTGATACCTGTTAAGTTGCCCCTGGAGCTGGAGAATTTTACTATCTTAGTAAGCCCTTTTTCTAAAAATAGCTTTGGTGCTCAATCTGTATTTCTTAGGGACTTTAACTATATAACTATACTCCCCTCTCCTATATTGCAGGGCTGGTTATTAAAATTCAAATGGATTTCTGTCCAGCAAAGCGGTGTATAATTAAAATAATATCCTATCCGCCATATATCAGAAGTATTTTATAGATAATAATTTAAAAGTAAGGTGTTACCTGACCATCCTTTGATCTATGTAAGACTATAAAATATAGAGGCTGTACAGATAAAAAAATATTATATTTATCTGTATAACCCATGGTAATCTGTTGCAAGGAGCTGCATCACAACGCTAAATACATAGACTAGATCATCCATTTATTAATGCATAATTTTGCAATGCGGATTCAGATACATAAATACAATACAGAAATCAGGTATACCTAGCTAAAGGGATGATTATCTTATTTTCTTCTAAGGTTAGAGATGGAATTCTAAATTAGGTCTATTTGGTGAATTTTAGGAATCAGCAATTTAGAATTCCATCTTACACATATGAAGAACATATATATATATATATATATATATATATACTAATGTTCTCCCATAAGGGGAACAATATTTACAAGTCTATACTGCAACCAATTTAGATCTGCATTAGGTGTATTTCAGAAGTCTCTCTTTTTAAAAAGGCAATATTGGCATGTATGATGTGAATGCCCATGCTGAACTGCTAATTAGTAATCATTTTCAGTTCATGCTGTATATTTCTGTAGCCATTTGGAATGCAGTTGAACTGCAACTGAACTGATTACCAAACAGCTAAGGTTTGAACAATTCCACCCCTTTAAACATCTCTGTAATCTCGAATAATAAATTAGTTCACGTGTGCACTACAGGGTTGTAGAGAATCCAGTGCAGTCCGCAGTATGCATCTAAATTAGATCAGCCATGTAGCACAGAGAATTTAAAGTTGTTTGCTTCTAAATATAGGGGAGGAAAACCTTAATGTAGTTAAAGGTACTGTTTTGCTTCAGTCTGTAAGCAGTACACACCTACATGAGACTTGGCACAACAAACATTTGCAAAGCCTTTTATTAAGAAAAATGTAGTTGTGGAACTGATATGTGTGGATCACTAGTCTAATAGGGCTACTGCAAACATGGGAGAGTTCAGAAATCTTTTTGCATAAACCAAAGCATTTTCCGAAATAATTTTAATTCTACTTTAAGGTGACCATACTTTTTATCTTCTTCATTTGATCTTTTTTTCTTTTTTGCAACCACATTGCTAAAAACAACATTTTCTTGGATAGGACCATGTGGGATTCATGAATACGGCTTACAAAAAGAGAAGTCTGTTTGTCCTACACATTGCCTGGAAAGTTAACAGGTAAAAATAAAAAACGTATTTGATATTATAGCTGTAGGCAAAACTGGTGGCCTCTCGATGCTTCGATGCAGTATGACTTAAAAGCTAAGGGTTCACTGGATATTCTGGACATTGTAGTTATTATTACACTTGTGGAATATAATATATCAATAAGTATTGATCTAAAATTGAACCTCACAGTTGCTTCCTCCATGGAGTAAAGGTGCCACAGATGTATAAAGGGACTCTGCCCCTTCTTGTATTCTTTTATATAGGGAAAACTACTTCTTCTCTGGAAGGACTTTGCTGTTATGGTCTTCCAGGATCCAATTATTAGAAAACAGATAAAGTGAACAGGCTGCTCCCCCCTGCTTCCTGATGAAATTTGCAGGGGGTTTCTAACACTTGAAGAACATGTGACTCTTTTGACAGACGAAGGGATTCATTTGGTGTTATTAAAATATCATGTTGACTAAATAAAATATAGGGCAAGGATAGGCAATAGATGACACTGAGAACGTTGAATGTTCCCAAGAACAAAAATTGGCAAAGTTATCTTAAACTGTAACACTCACATGTGCTGTAGTTTATCTTTTTATTATTAAGTTTTCATTGGTTTGGAAAAAATAAACTGAAAACAGATTTATGAATCATTTTAATAAACCATTTCAGAAAACAAGCTGCAGCTTTACATATGTAGTTTGTTTTTTTGTTTTTTTTTTTTAAAGACAAATGCAAACCTGGGAATACATTCCTATGAAAAGGAACATATTTGGAAAAAAAAGAATGTATCCTCCAGTTTTGTTAAGGAATTATCTGGCAGGTGCGGGCTATAAAATCAGATTTTTGGCGCATCTCCTTTTAATGACTTAGGACCTTCTTATTGAGTGTTCTGGTTTCCATTACTTTCAGCTTTAGAATCTACTTTTTATTTGATATAACTGTCAAATTTAGACTATCGTGTACCCAGCAGTATGTCCCTGTAAATAAACAATGATCTTGAATTTCTCCAGACTTGCAAAGCGTTATTAAACTCTTTAAGTTTATGCACAGTGGTTTTGATGATCCTGAATAAAAACTGCATTTCTGGAAAAAAAACAAAGATAAGCTTTGCTACATTTGTTTTTCTATTTCCTTCTGTCTCACTAGAGCAGCGGTTCTCAAGCTGTGGGTCGTGACCCCTTTGGAGGTCAAACGACGCTCTCACAGGGGTGGCAAACACGCTGTGAAGCCGGAAGAGACCGCAGGGACCGAATGTCATCACGTGACACGTGTATGTGATGACGTTTCGCCCGAACGTCATCACGTGATGTACGACATAATGACGATGTGTCAAAACGTCATGCGTGACGTCAGCCCGGGGGGAAGTTGCGGTCTCAACTAGGATGAGAACTGCTGCACTAGAGAGAGGTGTTTCATACATAAAAATCATGTAGGGCTGTAATTACCATTCTCTGAAAAAATGGCAGTGTATGCTTGCTTAGATGATTTTAGTATGACCAGGAACATCAATGCATTGGTTTGTATTTGAGCAACTAAAGGCTTCTAACATAGGGGGGAATTCACCATTGAGCGAAGTGAGCTCCGGTAGGGTAGGAGATGTATTGAATGATTATTCTCTGTAAAGATGTTGGTGCTGTATTAATACTAAAAATAAATAAAAAGCACTAATATATAGAACAGTATTGCATCATTTGTATTGTAATTACCTGCTAGAGGTTTGGCTTCCAGTGCTGGTGCCTGCAAAGATTTCTCTGCCCCTAGAGGAATAAAAAGAAATGCTTTACTGGAAATATTAAGTCAAATATACATAAGTCAAATAATTAAGTAAAATATATTATTGTGAAGTTGTTAATTGCAGTTGCTGCTTGTAGCTTCTCATCTTAAATGTAATGGGTGAAGCAAGAAAAGTTGATTATTCTTAGGGATACCACATAATCCATAATTTCTGGAATCGGTAAAATGACGAAAGCTAGTAAAATTGAAGAGTTAAGATAATCTTTTTAAATGATCATTTCTATAGTAATCCTAAATTATCTGCTGTGAACAAAATGTTGGATTTGTTGAGCTAATCAAAGCAATGGTTTGGATTCATTTTGGCCAAGAATTAGAATTTGGTTTCATCCGCATCTCACAAAATAATTTGTACAATTGAAAATTAATTTATAAAGTGTGATATTTAACTATTTAGCTTTAAAAATTGGGCTTCTGGGTGCACTTTCTGAATATATTATCTAAAAGCACCAAAGATAGAAATCAATGGAACTGGATGAGGCCTGTTTAACAACATGGCTCCTATTAGTAACGATAAAAGTGGATAGAAATCAATAAAATTAATGAATTCAACATTAAAGATAACTACTGCTAAATATGAATAACCGCCATGCTAATCCAAATGAGAATTTTTTTATTTTTTTGGAGTTACTTTTCTTCTATGAGGGAGGGAGTTTTTACTTGCAATGGAAACCATGAGCACAAGATGGAAAAAAAAATGATACAGATGAAACAGGATAGGATTCTTCTCTTTGTGAAACACCAAGAAATATAATGTAAATGAAAGTGATCATTGGTTCGTTACAAACATGATAAAGTAGGCAAATGATAGGGTCCCTTAGTTTCACTAAATTTAATAGGAGGGATTAAAGAAAACTGATTAAATCCAAACAGGAAGCTGTTTCTAATTCTAGTGGAATGTAACTGAGGTAATTTATGATACTGTCCCAGAGTTAAATCCAGTGCTATTACCAAATGTAAACCATGTGTTAAAAAAAAACATGTAGAAGTGGTGGATTTACTGGGGTAGCTAGGGCCCCACAGTCTTAAGTGAAGCATCTTTGAGCCAAGCCCCTTCAAAAATTATTTCAGCTAGAACAGGATTCTGGAAAAGTATAGGGGAGTGATAGTAGCTGCTTCAACAGCTATAGACTGTGAACCTACTGCTAACAGTTCCCTGCAGTTTCCAGAGGAACCTTGGGACTTTGCTGTACCCATGGCTTGCATCATAAATAACCCCAGTATCTTCCACACATATTAGCATTGTACCAACATGGTGGTGTACAAAAGCTGTTAGTGGCTATGATAGGACACATATGATTGCGCCACAGAGTTATAAAAAAAAGTTGCAAAAAGCTACATTATGTGTAAGGTTTTCTCTGAAAGAAGGAACCTGCTTGATAGAATTATTTATTTTTTTCCAAGTTGTGAAGGAAGAGAGAAGGAGCAAGCAGCTTAGACAACCAAACTGATTGAACTATGCCTGCCCTAAGTAACAAAAGCACCAAAATAACTGTTACAACCAAATGGATATCATTTCTATTGTATAGTTCTCAGACCAAATCAAGAAACCAGACTACAGAGTCAATTCTTTCACTGTGCCGCAATCATTTATTTCAGTGTGGAGTGGATAGAATGCAGCCCGCTTTACCAGTGCAAGTGGTGCCAGGGAATTGTGTCACTTTTATGTACCAAAAACTGCATTTTGTGTTTTATCATTTTAGGCAGATCTTTCTTCCAAAAGCAAAGACAAGGTTCCATCCAGTAGATGGCCACAGGACAGTGTCTTCTTTAGACAGAGAAGTATGCTTTAGACAAAAAGTCTATTATATATTATTATGTTATTATACTATTATATATTCTATATACTCCATGAAGCAACCCACGGTAAGACAATAAGGTATATTCCTGATACTTACATATCTTGTGACACCGGCTGATGCACTCAGCTTCTGTGTCAAATCTATTGCCATTGCCACCGCACCCACCATACCAAACTTGGGCACAAATCTTGTTTGTCTTGTCAAAGTACCACTTAACCTCATACTCTTTGCACTGGGTGCCCATATCCACTTCAAGCTTGCATGGATCTGTTAAAGTGGAATTTCAGAGAGTGTGCAGAGAATTACACATTGAGTGGAAAGGGGCAGGCAGCAGATGGGATGTTCATGGAATTTCTTTTTATACTTACGTCTGCCTGATGCTGCATAATATCCTAACCATTTGGATATTCCAGCAGGTATGATTCATTTTAGTTTATGCTGTCCTCAGTGAAATGATTTATTCAAAGTTATTGCAATTTGATTAAATTCTCTTTATCAAGTCAGTGCCATTAATATCACTGGATCTGTAGTGAGGTATCCTGCTTTTTGATTATCCATATGTGTCATTATATCAAAATAGAACTTCTGTTACTTGGGTCTTGTGTGCAAAATAGAGGCTTAACAGTCTTGGTGCAGTGTGCTAAAAATGTGCAATATACTGCTTAAATAGAGGAATATTGGGTTTATTTTAGATATAAATACACACTTTTCAGATCAGCTGAGAAATCCATCACAACTTTGCCTCTATTATGGGAAAGTGAAAAATATTCTATTTGTTTAGAATATAAAAATTAAAGAAGAATCAACAAGATAAGGCAGAGAGTGAACTATGATTCCCTGAAACTAGACTTACAGTAGTATAGATGTTGCCATGAATGAATAAGAGAGAATTTCTTATAGCTAACTCTCATTTGGGCTCCATAAACCTGCACTTGGCTATTTACAGTTTTACAAAAGAAGGTGCAAACTATTCACTTATTTATAACAGTGGAGTTACTGGTTCATTTCCATGGGGATAAATATGATCTCTTACCCAGTTTAATTTACACCTAGAATTTTTGTCACCGCAAAAATAAAACGAAGCATATGAATTAGAGAGCAGAGCATTTAAAGTCTTGAGAACTGTTTAATTCATGAAACCTTCCAAAATATAAAAGTATCGGTTTCACAGTTTGCTAAGAACATCCAGCCCTACTTCTTTGTCCACACTCACCTGTCTCTGGAATATTAACTGACTCTGGGATCACGATTAGTTTTGCACCAGCCACAGCTGCTGGCTTGAGCTGGGGTTTATCTAGAAGATAAATTCAATTAGTATGGAGTTGCGTAGATCAGTAAATAAAAGTAGAACTCATTGTTAGTAATAAAGAACGCTTTCTGCTTCTTTTCTCACATCTAAGGCCGGGTACACACTAGTGCATTTATGCTCTGCTCTTTTAGAAATGTGCATCCCAAAAATACGCTGGGAATTCAGGCTGGTGTATCTTCGGGATGCGTTCTTCTATTGTACTTATGCAACATCATGGGGGGAATTCACAATAGTGCGAAGTGAGGTTCGGAGTCTTCGCCTTACTTCGCACTGACTGATATGCACTCGCTGATGTCCTACACGCGGACATCAGCGAGAGCTTTAAAGGGATTCCAGTCTCGGTGAGGCAACTCTTTTGGTCTCGCTGAGACTGGAATCCATTTAAAGTGCTTGTTGATGTCAGCGTGCAGGACATCAGCGAGCGCACATCCGTCAGTGCAAAGTGAGGCGAAGACTCCGCACCTCACTTTGCACTATCGTGAATTCCCCCCATAGTGCGAACATTCCTTTTGCGTTCCCGGCTTCTCATATCTGCTCACATTCTTCCTGTTGTTTTGCTCAGGAAAAAAACACTAAAAGAAGCATTCTGGCACGCGTTCACGTATGCTAGTTGTGTCCAGAGCACGTAAGGACAATGGGGGTTTGTGGCGCATTTTTTTTTTTTTAAAGCGCAACATATATGCGCAAGTGTGAACCTGGACTAAACTCAAAAGGTCACATGAAGTTTAAGTACAAAGTAAACATTACATTTAAATGAACAGCCTGTTTTAGAACACTAAGAGGTTTGCACTTTACACCAGTCAGGGTCAGCCAGATTTAATTAAAGGGATTTAATCACCCTCTTGCAGACACTCGGAATTATGGCAGGTGTCCTGTCCTGTAATACCTCTATTGGTGCTCATTAAAGTTGTATGCTCTGTATCATTTAATTCTGAATTTCACAAATGCGTTCGACATGTAGAGAAAACGAACCTTGGAAGGATACTTAAGACAATGCTCCCTGGAATATATAAAATTTACCTCTCCAGAATGATAGGATAGTAATTTACTAAACATATTATCAATCTGAGGTATGTAGTTATTCAGACTCACTTGTACTACTGAATGTTGCTTTGTCAGTAATCTCTTCTTGGTTCTTTTGTTGATCTGTAATATTGACTTGGTGCTGCTGTTCATTTTTCTGCTCTTTAATGACTTTTAGTGTTTCAGTGATATTCTGCTCAAGGACCACAGTTTGATCTGGCAGAGGAGTGGGACTAGGATCATAAACAATAGGCTGCTGGGATTCTACACTGGTCCAGTTCATGCTTGGACTGTTTCCTGTCACATTGGATACCAAAACCTCAGCTGTTGGACTTTCTGGCTCCTCTGTTGAGAAGATAGGATCTAAGGAAGAAATGGAATTTTCAATACGATAGCGAATCAATTAAATCATTTTAGCTTAAATTCATTCAGATATTTAATTTCAGAAACAAGCTAGAGTAAGATTATGTTAGGGGAAATCATCTTGGTCTTAGAAAAGGCAACATTTAAAAAGATTCACAATATGTTTTCTTATGTCTTCACTTTTTTGATTGATTGGTAAAAATAATTCACGTCATTAGAATGTTTGTGAATTGGTTTTTGTCCTTTCCAATTTATAAATAATTCTTAATATTTACAAGGGTTCTAGTACTCATTAATCCTCATTATTTACAAGGGTTCTAGTACTCTAGATGGTATAACTCAATCAGTGCAGCAAAGTCATTTGTGCCTATTCTCTCTTTAAAATATCGTCACTGGGATGGTTCAAATTGTCAAATACTGTAGCACTTTCTGAAAACAGCAGTGGTGTAATATAGAGAATTTGTTATAAACAGGTACTTTGTAGTACAGTGATGTCATCTTCACATGATTCTGTTAAAAAGAGACAATGCCACCATAACTATAATGTTCTACATTATTGAAAACATACTGGCAATAGGCATAAATAATCATGTAAAAGGGGCAATATTACCATTTTGTTATTGTAAGGAATCGTACTTACCGGCGTTCTGTCCAGCGGCGTTCCCCTTGTGTGTGTGCATGTCCATTGCGGTCGCGCTGATGATGTATATATGTCACAGTCACGTGTCCCGGTTATGGCTATGTCATGGGGGCGCGTGCTTGATGCGAGTAGAGACAGGAGCACTCCTGTCTCTTAGCCTATATAAGGCTGACTCGCATCAGAGCCTGCACCCGATTTTAACCCTCTGTTTATGTTGGTTTGGGCTCTGTAAATTCCAAGTCTGTGCTAGTCCCCCTGAAATATAACCTGTGATTAAAGTTATCAGCCTGATCCAGTTATTTCATCTCCTGCCATTCCAGTAACCTGTTCTCTACTATTCCTAGTAGCCTTACTCCAGCAACTCTACGTATCCTGTTTGCCACTTCTTTCTATAGTCTCACTTGTGCTCTAGCTGTCCTTCATTTTGAACCACCACTGAACAGCTACCTTAGGGGCCACGACCTGGGTACACTTGGCAGCAAAGCCCATATTCCCTTGCGGGGATCCAAGGTGAAGACCGGGGAGTACCTTAGACTCCGCGCCTTAAGGTTAGCTAGCGCCAAGTTCTCTGTGGTTCCTACTCCACATTTTTCTAGTGACCAATCCTTACAGTTATGTTATGGTATTGTTGCCAGAGAATAATTGTAAAGATTACGACAACTGTTTTTTATACTCATTTTATTGGCAGCCAATTCCTAACTAATGTTGTCATATGGTTTCCACATTTTCTGTGCCTTTTGAGTAAAATTTTGCCAGAATAGTAACAGGAATCCTACTGTAAGCCCCTCCATTTGCCACTTTTATTTGGTGATGTCAAATCTGTGAAGTCTTGCCAGTATAACTTGTTGAATTGACACTTTGACTCTAGTGCGGAGCGGTGGCTCAGTGTTTATCACAGCTGCCTTGCAGTGCTGAGGTCCTAGATTCAATTTCACCCTGGACTTCATCTGCATGGAGTTTGTATATTCTCCCCGCACTTGTGTGGGTTTCCTCCCACAATCCAAAAACATTCATCCGTGTGTGTGACAAAAACTAGATTGTAAGCTCCATGTGGCAGGGATTGAAGTGAATGATAAATCTCTGTAAAGCACTGCGTAAAATAGTAGCACTAAATAAGAATGCATAAATAATAATAATGAAATAAATAACACAGTCAGCACCAATGTCACAAACTGTGCAAGATTTTGCCAATTCTAGAAAATACTGGTCTTAATTCTAATAGATGCATGAATTGTTGAAAATTCATGCATCTATGCAACTATTTACACTTAAATAAATATGTATAATATTTCATTGCATAAAGAAACAGAATTTCCTCTGTCTACTGCAAAATTAACTCTAAGAAGTTTAGTCACATAAGGTCTCAAAAGAACACCATTAATATAATAAAACTGCATAAAAAAAATTAACCAAGACAATACTGTGTCAGGCCTTTAGCAGTCATTCGATATTTGTTACAGATCCAACTAGCCCTATCTTATAAATTCAGCCTTGGTAGGGGGTGAAGATACTAATAACATCTTCTGTTCAAACCTGCCCTGCTAGCATCATGTCTAGTCATATTTTTCAGATGGAAAAAAAAAGTATGCAATGATTTATACATATTAAGATGAATTATTCCACTGTAGGTAATTAGATACTTTGATTTTAACTAAACTGGTTCTTGAAATAATTTATCTATCAAAAAAATTGTTTCATATGGTTAACAGCTTTGGGCCACCAAGAAAATAATGTTAAATTAGCAGGAAACATATTATAGAGCATAAACGTATGTGAATATCTAGTGTGAATGCTTGTGCAGCACTTTTGCATCCCATGTTAAATGACTACTCAGTAGGAGAGTGTCAGGAATGGTACTCACTCTTGTGGTGGTGCAGCGTCAGCGATTATCGTGGTCGTCATCTTTATGCAAGCGCAATGGTTGAGGTCAATGTAATCCTTCCATGCGCAGTTCTCCATCAACAACTTCTTGTGTATGTGATGTATACAGTCAACATCGCAGTGCTACTTTGCAGTCTCATTCTTGTCAAGGTGCCTATTTAACCAGACCAGTCACTGACGCTTGCGCCCGATTACAGGACCCCACACCCTAGGAGTAGCTTGTACTAAGTCTGCATTGGTATTGGGCTGTATCCGCCTTCTCCTCCCAATCTTACCAGCCTGGATCTTGACAGAGAGAAGCTGTATAACAAAGTCTAAATTCATAGATTTTTTTTAACTATTAGTGACATTATCATCTATTGCTTCTTACACTTAAACAAATAATACTAGGTGATTTCTTATGGTCTCTCATTCTGCTGTTGGCATCATGCATTTTATGTCAAAAATTTTACCATTTTGAAGTTGGTGGCAGGTTGAGTGACCAATATAGATGAGTCCATTGTCTCAGTGAAATCAGAGGCTGTGGGGGAAAGGCAAACCTGACCAAAATAGTTACCTTTAGGTGCTTCTGTGCTTGTTTGTATTGTGACGACTTTAGGTTGTTGAGTTGACAGATTTTCATCTGATTTTACAGTAATGGATATCGGCTTTGCAGTGGTGGATATTGACTTTGCAGTGGTGGATATCGACTTTGCAGTGGTGGATATCGACTTTTCAGTGGTGGATATCGGCTTTGCAGTGGTGGGTATTGATTTTACAGTGGTGGTTATGCTGCATGCGAAAACACAACATTCTTACATTTTATACAGCAAGCAATACAAAAATATCCAACTTCTCAATCAAAGACAAAGCTCACTAAGCGCAGACTACAAGATCTGCCAAAATACATATTTACAACCAAAAATCAATAGAAAATTGAAAAAAGGGGTTAAGCGCTAGAAAAGGAAAAAACAAATAACAAACAATAACAAACAATAAGTCCAAACCGTCAGTCCAGAAATGTGCAGCTTTTTTGTGGAAGATGGGAATTCACAATCCTCACCAATGTTGAAAAAGTGTAGAAATTTGTAAAAAGAAAAAAAAAAGCACAAAGAAAGAGAAACAGCACAGTAGTGCCTTACCAAAATAGGCTCATGTAAAATAGAAAGGTAAAACCACCAATAGAAAATATAACATATAATGATATAAATGTGATATACGATGAAGAAGTTAAGGAAATCTTGAAAATCCACCAATTCAGTGAACACACTTGTGAAACGCTCTAGAAGTGGGAAAGCTCACTGGATAAAAAATATAATGCAGACATATATAAACCAATCCTTAGGTTTTCGCAAGGTAAATTCATGACTCCTGATGAAGCTGCTAACATTCGCAGTGAAACGCGTTGAGATTGTGATTTCATCTTGATTGTATTATACAAAGCGCTTGTTATACTACCAATGCATGAGTATAATTTTATTGTGTTTTCTAATTAAACATTGATTTTCTATGTCATGTCGGGATTTCTTTGTTTTCTGATTTAACATGGTGACATCCATTCAATGGCTTGGACGGTCTTGAATCGACCTATACATTCCTGAGAGCTTCTGTGGTCTGGAACCATTTGGAAATTTGGTGTTGGTGAATTTACCTTGCGATTATAAACCTTGCGATTGGTTTATATATGTCTGCATTATATTTTGTATCCGGTGAGCTTTCCCACTACTAGAGCGTTTCACAAGTGTGTTCACTGAATTGGTGGATTTTCAAGATTTCCTTAGCTTCTTCACCATATATCACGTTTATATCGTTATATGCTATATTTTCTATTGGTGGTTTTACCTTTCTATTTTATATGAGCCTATTTTGGTAATGCACTATTGTGCTGTTTCCCTTTTTTTGCGCTTTTTTTTTTTTTTTTACAGTTTTCTACAAAATACATATTTCTTAGTACAGTTCAAAACATGCCAAATCTGTAGAGGTTTTTGATCTGGGATGTCTGTTTAAGAACATGGAAACAATAGCTAGATACTTGTTCTGTTTGAGGGGGGGTTATTCACTAAATTACAAATTTGACTGTCAAATTCTCAAACAGCAGATTCCCATAGCAAATCTGCAACTGCGACAATTTCCCCAATGTAAAGTTGTGACCGCGACAATATTAAAGTTACGAATGTGACAATTTTTCACAGTAACACTGAATAGAAGGAGTCATGGCCACTTTGAAACTATAGAAGAACCTTGGTCCAATCAAAGATATCATAAGTAACTTCAACATTGGAATTTGTGACTATCCTAACACAGAAAAATCATGCCAAATAGTTTTATTAAGTTTAATTACATTTTTTTCCTATTATTTCCTTAGGTAGTTAAAGAAAACTCACGTTTTTTTGTGATGTTCATTCTTTGTAATCCGTAATGGCTGATCATTTTGAAACCAATCACATTGCTTCTGGATTTCAGGAGAGAGATGGAAAGCATTCTCACCTACAGAAATTATAGGAAATAATAATCTCTTGGTATAAACTGCATACAGTATTAGTATCAATTGACCAGTTGTATCAGTTAAAGTTAAATTAAGCACAGAATGACAGTTATTTATTACCAGAAAAAATTGTTGCCCTATACCTTTAAAGAATGTAAACTGATCTGTAATGTAAAGGAGGAAAGCCCACCAAAACATTGTTCTGCACTGTGGTATAATAAATGGGGTAAACCCCCACTAACTTTTAAACAGTGTGTGGACCATTTCTTCTACAATATTTGGGATTCACACTTGTGGTGTTTAGCCAAAACACCCCTGCACCTGTGAAGAAACTTAACCCTAGCTAAAAGAGTAGGCTACTTCTATTTGGGTACTGTAACATAAGCAAGAAAACATGGTTTAATTTAACCTTGCCAAACTTATACGTACTGCTGAGGAATCCTGGAAGCTGCAACCCAAACCTCAGAAGGGTGTCCTCGTGTAGCTCAGATGGCTTATCTGCCTTTTTAGAGAAGACATCATGAGGTTCACTGGCCAAGGAGTTTAGCTTTCCAACGTTTACTTTTTTTCCCAAACTCAGAATGACAATGAAGAAACCTTTGCACTTTGCTTCAATTGCTGTTTTATGGAGTAGCTTCAGTTCATGGGTGTTCACTTCTCCAGTAAGGATGAGGAAGATGGTTTTTATTGACCTAGGATTGGGGGCATTTTCAAATACATGTTCCAGAGCATATTTCATGGCACTGTTAAGTGACCGTGTGCCTTCCAACTGTGTCATTTCATTCAAAATAAAGTGCTGGAGTAACTCCTTTGAGGTGTACTCAGTGAGTTCAACATCTACACGAACAGGTGGAGTGCTTGAATTAATCAGGTGCTGAAAGGGGGATTGTTGTAGCACAGAGATTCTGGCATGGTGAAGGGAGGATTTTGGATCTGTGCTTAGCTCTAATTGGCCCACAACATGAGACATAAATCTCTTTATCTCGGCAAACTGGGAAGGTGTGGTGGACTCTGAACTGTCAATCAGGAAAGCCAGGTCAATATCTAAATCAGTGGTTGTTGAACGACGTGAACGGAGATCTGTTCTTGTGGATGCAGCACTGCCAGGACAGGTACTCTGAGGGTCACAAATATCTGTGAAAACATAATGCAATGTATATTATTATTTAAGGTTAATATGTACACCAAAAAGGAGCCTTGCAGTGTATAATGCCTTAGCACGTTAACAACCTCATTATAAAGTTACACAAACTTCCATGATTTAATATTCAGTTTTCTTTCAGCTGACCATGGAAGCATCACAATGATTATACAACTTCACTTGAGGGAATGAGAGAAAGAGAAGGTTACCAGTACACTCAATTCTGCAGCATCTAAGGATGTTATTAAGATAATTAGAAAAGATATCTGTCACAAAACAATAGGGTGAGCTGGTACTTGTTTCAGTTTGAAAACCTAGGGGTTTGCTTCTATCCAGCACCAGGTATTTTAGTATTTCAGCCTGGATAGGGCCCAAGAAAGGTTAGTTGCTGACTGTGAATACATAATACTTTATAAAACATTTACACAATAAAATTCTTTTGTACTATAAACTATTATTTGTATTATGTGCAGCTAGGCTCCCTACGCTAACCTTCCTGCTGGGTTCCATGCAGGGTCTGAAGGCTGTAGAGTCACTTCCAGTGTTACTTACTATTGTATATTACAGCAACAACAAAAATGCTCCCCCTCTCCCCACCCCCTCACAAACATTAAAATTCAGGTAAGCAGTGAAAATGTACAGTTTTAATTGCAGTTTAAAGGGTAACTAAAGTACAAAGTTAGCATAGAAAAAGATAATCATTATATGATTGGTTAAATAACCCTGACATTTTTACAGTGTGACTCAAGAAAGCTACAGTTCTTACTTTCACAGTGAAATGAACGCTCTGGTGCCACTGGACCCAGTGACATATGAACACATTTTTATTGTTAATTAACTCTAATGTGCGCTGAGACATTCTGTGTCACTTTATCCTTTAGAATACCTAAAAGTTGAAATTTGTAATATCTTACCTAGACAAATGTGGCAGGAAAGGAGTGTAGTAATTGTCGCGTTAAATTGAGCAGCACCTGCACTGAGGACAATTGCCTGTCCCACAACTGTATTATTTACCTGCAGGGGATATGAGAACAAAAACAGATAGTCAGTTGTTTCGGTCATACAACACCATTTATCCAGTGCACACTGGGGGACACAGCCCACATTGCTTCGACATGTATTACTTCCCTCTGCATTATTAAATATATTTTTCCACTGAATTATCAATGTTTGTAACTGAATGCACTCGCTACTCAACACATATTGCAAGCATTTTATAATATGACTTTAATAAGTCATTACTGAAATGACTATGGGTATAAAACAGATTTTTTTTTTTAATATTTAGAAAGATGAGTACTGTAGTATTATATGAGACTTTAAAGGGGGTAATTCAGGAAAGTCTGAACTTACTTGGCGATCCTTCGATTCACTTCGAAGAGACTGGTACGTTCTCCCTGCTCTCCTGCATGCAGAGATCAGCAAACGCTTTAAAGGTACTTCGGCAAGGTGACTCGAATGGTTACAAGTTGTGCCAAAGTACCTTTAAAGCATTCGCTGATCTCCGCGTGCAGGAAAAAGGTAGTATGCGCATGCTGATGTCCTGCGCACAGACATCAGCATGTGCATTAAAGGGATTCCCGACTCGACAAGACCAAAACAGTTGCCTCGCCGAGACGGGAATCCCTTTAATGCGCATGCTGATGTCCGCGCACAGGACATCAGCATGCACATACTACCTTTTGCGAAGTGAGCCGAATGCATTGTAGCTCACTTCGCTGCTTGATCAATTACCCCCTTAGCCAGGGATGGGCCAAGTGGTAGGCAGTATTGCCTCCCATTTAAGAAAACCTGCTGTACATATCTGGAACACTTACTTTCAAAGCATTTCCCAGTGCTCTGTCTTCCCTGCTGGTGAGGAAGACAGAAGATACTCCAGCATCATATAGTTTTAAGACTGCCTCATTGAGTTGTGGGGAAGCTTTTGTTGTTCCACCACTGAGGAAAACAGCCACTTTTCTTATTAGGAATCCTCCACGTGCTCTCTTAAAGGTGTTTCGTGCAACAAATGACATGGCACCTTCCAGGTTGCGTTGTTTGGTTGTTTGTTTGAACTGCAGGTTCTGGATTTCTTGAAGTAGTGCTGGCTTGCGAAGACCATCAGAAAATCGAACTTCAGTGGTAACATCACTGTTGTAGGTGAGAAGAGCAACCCGGGCTCCTCTTGGGCAATTACTGTTTGTAATAACAAGCTTTTCAACAGTTCTGAGCAGTGCTTCTTTCATGTTGTTAAAGGCATTGCGGTTAACATCAGATGAGGTATCAATGGCAAATACGAGGTCAGTGGGATACAGAGGACATTCCTTGGGACCTGTGCACAAAGATTTCATCTGTTTCAGTTTACAAGATTATATGTGTATATAATATAATTTTACATTAAGCACCTCCCATTTAGATTGTAAGCTCCTTGGGGCAGAGACCTCCAACCTCTTGTGTCAATCACTACCTAGCTTTTAATTTGATGTATCCTTGTAATATTTTACTTGTATTGTTTAATGCACTTTTTCCTTGTCTGTATTGTACTTGTATCGCTGAATTGTACAGCGCTGCGTAAATTTGTGGCGCTTTATAAATACAATTATACATACATTAAGCAGCATGTAATCTAATGTTCTTTGAATAAGTACATTCAATGTTATGTGCTAACCACATCTGACAAGAAAATCAGATCTCTGATGGCAATTAGCAGAATGATTTGTACTCACCATAGCAGCATGCTGTGGGGGGAATAAGAATACATCAATGAGAAACGTGTATGAAAAAATAATGAAGATCATTTTAACAACATTTTCTTTCACTTGTAAGAAAAACTTCCTTTGTGATCCATTAATGGAATAGTGAAACAGGAGGCTGTTATAAAGGTACACGACAAACTGTCATAGATGGGATTTTTTTTTACATTTATTGTTGATATAAAGCCTTTTCAATAAATAAAAAAAATAGTACATTACTACAGTCATGAAGGAATTCTTTAATTCCCTGTGACATCTGCTCTGGTTTCCAGATGTCCAGGTTCTATAATATGGAGGGACAATGGTGTTTATTTACAAATGTTGAAGATCGTATTCTTGTGAAATGACAATGTATTAATTAATAAGACTGTCTGATTAGGGAGGACACTATTAAAATTCACCTACATTTCTCTCCAAATCGGTTAGTCAAACCTGTTTTGATAGTTAAATGGGTTATTCACTAAAGTCTGAATTGTTGCATATGCAGTGGGTGCAAAATCGCCAAATAAAGACAGTCGCAATAGGCTGCTATTGTCGCAGTCGCGTCTTTATAATGAGAATATTTATTGTGGGAAAATTGCCGCGACTTTACAATGGGGAAATTGCAGCGGATTTGCTATGGGAATCCGCTGTGAGAATTCGCCAGTCGAATTCACACCTTAGTGAATAACCGCCTTATTATTTGTCCTTATCAGTTTTAGAATTGATTAACATTCAAGGGGGTTATTTACTAAGGTGCGAATTCAACTGTCGAATTCTCAAACAGCGGATTCCCATAGTAAATATGCAACAATTTCCCCATTGTAAAGCCGCGGCAATTTTTTTAAGTTAATATTGTGACAATTTTCCAACAATAAAGTTGCGACTGCGACAATATTCTCATTATAAAGACGCGACTGCGACAATAGCAGCCTATTGCGACTGTCTTTATCTGGCGAATTCGCACTTATAGGCAACAATTCGGACTTTAGTGAATAACCCCCCTGTGTGCTCATTTTTAGAGTATATTTATAAAGACATTAAATACTGTAGATTAAAAAAAAAAAACTAAAATATTAAGAAATGAAAAGCAGGGTAGGTGAGGAGCCCTGGTATTTGCAGTGGTGCAAGGTTCACGATGAAGTGATCTGAAAGGTGGTATTAATGGGTGGGGATGGAGAATAACAGTTCTGTGGTGGTGAATGTAACAGCAAAATAAAAGGCGTAATGATGTCTTTGCCTTTTATTTGGCAAAATAACTCTCTGAGATATTCACTCTAGTAAAGAGAAATGGAATTTAACAAAACAAAATAAATGGAAGGAGCTCCTGCTTCTTGTCAGGAGTGAAATGGCTGCGCTAGTGAATATACAA
>WMED01000783.1:2847-18448 GCA_019650415.1 Pipa parva
CGCTCGCCATTGTACAATGTCTCTTGTCCCTTTGTGCGTTGGGCCGCACTTTCCTTAATGAAAGTAATTTATTACTAAACAATTTGCCGTTCCTGTCGCCGGGACAATACACAGAGAGGTTTACTGTTCGTTAATTAAAGATTTAGCTAAATTCCAAAATCGCTGCCACTATTGTGTGTGAATGTTCAGCAAAACACAGAGTGTGACTTCGCTGTAATACAGCAATTTAACCCCTCCGATCTTCATTCCAGGCCTTGTTACCAACAGATAGATAAATTAACAGCGCATTCAAACATATTTTCTTGTGAAATCGTGTTGCCTGTCGGCTCATCAGCGGCAAGCATATTTGTTGGAGACTCTGTAAATGTGTTTCTGTTTGTTTTTTTGTCTTTTGTTTTTACAATTGACGTGGTTTGCTCAATCCCAAGTTTCAGGAGTGTATAATCCTCAATTGTAAAGGGTGGGGTGCGCAGAGTTAGAAAGCCCATTCGATTATAGCATATGAAGTAGTCTCCGGCACTCCCGTATATAATCAATATTTTATTGAAGCATCGTGCCCCTATTTATTATTTTAAACTTTTCTGTTATTTTCGAATGCTGCTTTTAACGATGCTTCAATAAAATATTGATTTTATATGGGAGTGCCGGAGACTATTTCATATGCTTTTGTTTTTACATCTGAAAAAAGTACTGTTACCCCCTACTGTACCACTCACGTTATACAGGAACTCTGGGTAACACTTGCGTATTATAAATACTACTGTACATTATAAGGATATTAGAAGCACTGAGGAGTTCTGGAAATATATAAAGGTACAAGACTGAGTTATACAGGAACTCTGAGTACCGCTCATGTATTATAAGGGATAATTTAATCCCTACTGTATATTATAAGGATATTAGATGCAATGAAGAGTTCTGGGACCATATAAAAGTACAAGACTGAGTTATACAGGAACCCTGAGTACCGCTCATGTATTGTAAGGGATAATGTCAGACTTCTGCGTACAGGACTGAATGAATGATACACTGCCTAATGGTCTTTTTCTCCTTTATCTTTCAGCAATTGTACGCAGCTCAGCTGGCAGCCATGCAAGTGTCTCCGGGGACAAAGTTACCTGGCGTGACACAGAGTAACCTGGGCATGGCACTGTCGCCAACTACCATCCACCCAGAAAAAAGCACAAGCAGCCCCCCACCGAAAGCCAAGGTACCCAGACTCGATTATTTCATCTTATCTCTGAACATATACCTTGGCAGGCTATAGACTGTAGGTTCTGGGGTACAAACTACTCATTCTACCTTACTAACCCTGGTACACCTGGTGTATCCTATTTTACACTCCAGCTTGTCTTTCTCTGTAGACACCCACTAGCAATCTCATTGTCTGATTTATGATTAATCAAGGTGACCCCCATCCAGGGACATGGATATCTTTCTGTAAAAATAACCTCAGAATATATGAAAATTGTATTTAAATGTATAGTAAGAGCACAATTCTAAAGAATCTAAAGCAGTATTTCCTCTGAATCTGAATGGGTGGGTGGGAGTGTAGCACCCCATTAAGCTCTAATCTATGCTTCCTGTTGGATTTTTGGCAAATTGTGTGAGTGCAAAAGCAGTTTCACATTGGAATTCTGCTTCTGCGCTTGCTCAACTTAACAGAATCTAAGAGGAAGCAGATAGTGAAGAAGATGGAAGCTTTGCACAGAGCAGTAGAGATTGGCTTGGTATTGAGAGCAGGAGCAGCGCTGGGGCCTAAAATCCCCTATCGGTAAGTATTTCCACCATTGAGGACCACTCCTAATACTAATAAGCTTTAGTTCCCCTTTACTAGAACTACAGACCCCTAGCAGACTTAATGCAGTGATATTGCAGTATGTGATATACACATATGAATAATGCATATGCATGATACACACATATACATAAATCAATGAGTTGCAGATTTTTTTTGTGTGTGTAAATTCCTCATATTTAAAATTTGTATTTTTAACATTGTCACAAAAAAAAAATTTGCCTTTGTTTGGTAGCAATGGTGACGGACGGTATATTTTGTCCTTGACGGAGCTGGGACGGGAGCCTCATTTGGCAGAGTAGAAAATAAAAGCAGTGTCAGTGGGGGGGGGGGGGGGGGGGGGTGCGAGGATAAAAACTCGGAGAAAAGGCTATGAAATTGTGCTGCGTGATCTGTATGATGCCTGCTGTTTTCAATCTGCTGTGTGCTAGTGGGAGGCTCGGAGCCAGAGGAAGATGTGGAACAGATAAACGCTAAGAAATGATAGACTCGCGGTGACCTCCAAGCTCTGCCTGGAAATCCAAGTCATTGATTTTGCTTAGCTTTCCCGCTGAGAAACCCACCGGAGTTCAGTTGTAATAAAGGAAGGAGATTCTGGGCTAATGCTTGTGGCAGATGACAGACACATCACGCTTTGTACGGTCGCTTCTACAAAGGAAGAAGGGGAGATGGGAGATGAGAATTAGAGAGGGGGGGGTCACCCGACCGGTATGTAAGAACATGTTTCACCTCACTAGGATACAAGCGCTCCCCATCTAGAAAGCACTAATCATTGGCGAGTAGTGAAATGCGCCATATGGACCCGGCGCGTTCTGGTACATACAGAGGAGAGAGTTAATTAGAGCCAAATGAATGCTGGTCCTTGTAGTTAAAGGCAAAATAATATTGTTTGTAATGCAGAGATTATATTACATTTATTACTCCTTAAGAGGCATATTTATCAAAGGGACGTTAATGGGTTTACTTCTCTCCATCTTTTTCCTTTCCTGTTTTTATCTGCTATTTGCCCCATTCTGCTGTTGGCCCTATTTTGCCATTTGCCTTGTTCTGCTATTGGCCTATAAGAGACAAATCCAATATCAAAGTCAGATGGATAAAAGAAAACAAGAAATAATGTCAGTTACACCTCCAGTTTTTATTTATTTTATTTTTTTCATACAAAATTAATTTAAAATCGGAAATTAAATTTGTCACCATTTTGTTCAGTATTTCAGACCCGGTGTAAACTGCTATTCCGAAACGAGGGTGAATGGGTTGTAAAATGATGGGGTGGGGGGGGACTGAGAGGGGATTAAAATGATATCATTTTTGCGACTGTTTTGTAGCTGTCGGACATTGGTGCGTAATTGTGAAATGTCCGACTAGGGTCATGCTCACACTGAGAAGATGGGCTGGCTCCAGGCATTAATCAGCGGGAAATTACCATAAGTTAACCTTTGACATGACAGAAGGAAGAGGAATATTTTTTTTCCCTTGAGCTGGACCATCCTCATTCTCCAGTAAATGAGCACCTACTAATACCATCCCATGACTCCATCTTAACCAGGTTAAGGTTAATGACTCCTATTAGTTAAGCTGGGTTAGATCCAAATCCTAGGTTATTATTTACTGTGAGTCAAGCTAACCAAACAAATAGTGACTGGATCTTTAAGCAGTCTGCCAACACAAGGTCATCTGGACTTTTGCAGATCTGATAGTTTTAACGTTACCAGAACAAACTGATCACCCGCCGGGGTCAACGTATTCCTTCTGCCGTTCTAGGGATCATCATTAACCGTTCGTTTCACCCCTCACTCCTCTCCCAAACACAGAAGGCGGAGGACAGATAATAAAGTGAACGGCGTTCTGATTTCACTCAGTCTGCGCATCGTAGGGAAATTCACCTCATTCCTTTAGTGCGTTTAATTTGTTGCCTTATACACAGTTTCTTCCTAAAACTTTCTTCATTAGTAGTTTGTTGCTTTCAAGGTCACTGGCACTAGTAGGTTTCCTTTTTACGCACCAATTTACGTTCCCAGAGCTCATGAAAAAGCCGTTTAGAGAAATACACCGGGAAGACTTTCCGCGGATCACTGAAGCTTGCTGAAATTAAGGACTCCGCTGCTTTTATGAATCTGCGGCTTAAGTACCCAACCTACATCCCTCCTGCTGTCCAGAGGGTCATTTAAAGAGGCTTTGGGGCATTTAGACTCCTGAAATAATGGACTGTGTCTAAAAAAAAATCTCTTCAAATCAGGCCAGGTGGTTATTGGGGGGTCTTACGATATATAAACCTCTGTAGCGTTCAGATAAAATCATGTTGGCGCGCTGGACGTGTTGAATATCTGTAGAGGGAGAACCTACGTCTACAGTGTGAACCATCCGTATTTTAATGTATTGGAAATGTATTTCATATCACAGGTTAAATCTACATAAATGGTGCTGGCGATAATATTGTTGCCATCACCTGGAGAAAGTAGATAGTAACACACTAATAAACCCACTACCCTTTCGTTACGTATGATGCCAGACATATGTTTATTACATCATATTTATTACATGACATCATCAGAGAATACAGCATGCACACATATAAGGACTGAAGGGAAGACTGTAATCCCTTTATTTTTCCAAGTGCTCTTCATTGTAGCAAAGTCTACTTTACAGGGATATGCTGTTGCAGAACTACAAATCCCAGCATTCTTCCTGGTGGTTGGGGGTGTGCACTAGGAATTACATAATAGCTGCACATTGCTACGATTTGCAACAATTTTGTCTTCAGCTCCAAATGCTTTCATACATCTCCTCACCAAAATCTTGTTCAGCTATACACACTTCCTGCACCCTTGAATCGTATAACCATTCCTTGTAATTCCCTTCTTCTGCCTATCCCTGCCCAACCCCAATTTCACTGTTTATTATCTTTAATAATTTTTACGTAACTCTGTACATAGCTTGGTTGCTAGGTTAACTAACCCCAGAAATCAGACGGCAACTGTCATACCATTCAGAAACCTTGAAGAAAAACTACATCTTAAACATATTTAAATTAGAGGCAAACGTCTCCTTTAATGTGCCGGCCAGGGCGAATTTGGTGTATTTTAAGGAAGATGACCGTGAACTTCATGTAGCTTTTCTTATCATAGGAAACGCAGCAACAAACTGTAAATAAACTGTTTAACCCACATCCAGCTGTGGGGTCGGGGAAGAGACAGTCTCTCTGTGTGACTTCTGCCTATGAGTGATGGAGAGAGGAAAAGGAATAGAGAGAATGTGTTTTGCACTCTAACACTATATACACTGCACTATATACAATATCCCTACAACATATTAAAACATAGGACTGCTTAAAGGACCAGTAAAACTGGGGTGGGGGATCCCATTTGGATTGGCATGTCAGTTTTTAATACACAGTACTGGGAAAATGATATATTTTTTTTAAGGTAAATTCCAGATCTTGTATTATTTTGACTTATTTCTTCTTCCTTGTTGTTGCAGCCATCTTGTATCTGTTAAAAAACCCCCAACCCAATCCTATTGTTTCCTACAACACTTTAGATCATTCATATTCAGTGCCCCAGGAAGACCAATTTGTCTTTATCCAGCGGAGAGACAGACAAACCAATAAAAATCAGTAATTCATCCATTTTAAATATGACCCTTTAATAAGAACCGCATTACAATAATCAGTATGTCAATCAAAATAGCAACTTTATTCAGATCTAACTTTTCAATTAGAGACAGAGAAACTTCAATTCCTCACAGCAGTTTGCGACACTTTTAACATCCTTTAAGCTTTTATCAGTTCCTTTTTATTAAGATTATATTTACATTATTTTGAAACAAACATTTTAGCATTTTTTAAAATTTGCCTTTAATTTCCCTTTAAGATTAAATAAAATGAAAATGGAAGTGTTATATGGTAGTGGGAGTTCCCTTGACTTTACCAGGAATTATAATAATTAGTCCTCCAAATGCAGCCCAACAGCATTTAGATTGACAGCTCTTCAGGTTATAATCTTAATGTTGCCTTCTTCAAAGCTCCCGAACCCCAGCATGTATATACTATTTATACAGTTTTACCCTATTTATATATCTTTGTATTTGTTAAGCTTGCTAAGTACTATATGCCTGTGCTCTCTAGGGATAAATATATACATTAATTCCTTGCACAGTAATATAATGCAGACTTTATAATGCTGCACAATGCTTCCAATAACCCATTTGTTTAAATCATTAATAGTACATCTAGCAAAGGGGAAAAAATACTCGTCAACTATCCCACTAACAGCTTCAAAACACACGACCGCTATACTGTGTGGGCCCTCTAATTAACGTTAAATATAGATGCAGAGGACAAATTTAAAAAAAAATATAAAAATCTACTGTAAATTCTGAATTTATAGGAGGCCAAGAAATAGTTAGGGACTGAGGGATATACTTATCCTTCCGTTATCGTCCATAATTTCTCATATCGCCAGGGTTTTTGCAATTTTAACACATTTAGTTATTGTATGTATTTATATAGGGCTAACATATTCCATAGCACTTTTATTAACCATTCACTTCATTTCCTGCCCCTGAGGAGATCTAGATGCCCTATATAATCACACACAGATGGTTGCCAGCTATGGCCAGTTTAGTCATGGTGTTTTATTTGGTAAAAGCCCACGTATGTACAGGGAAAATATACAAATAATGCACATAATCTCCAGGGTGGATTCAAACCCAGGGCACAGCGCCACATGGCAGCAATACTGACAACTGGGTTTCCGTATTGTCATGATGAAGATCAATTTTATTTTACTGTATTTTATTTTTTTTGATTAATTAACCCAAAAAACTGTTCGCTATTCCTGAACGGGAGAAAAATAATATTTTCCCTGAAATCAAAGGGGGTTTATTCAATGAAACTCCAAACAGAAACATAAAGGTCAAAATTCGCATCCATTCACCATTTTCTGATCTTTTTGTATCCTTAATTCTCTGCGATGTGACAAATTTGTGACCAATTCGGACGCTGATAGCAGTCGCGAACTTGGAGGTCTTTGCTTTGCATGCGTGTGCAAAGGTAATTCATCAGTCTGTCAAAGTAACGAACTCAGCAAGGCATACGGTGTTGAATTTGGGAGTTTTACTTTGCCAGACTAAAATGGAGAATTAGGGGGTTAATGGCAATACTGTCTGCAGGACTATGTCACCTTCCTATGCATTAAACAAGACAATGCTATTTGCCTTATTCTCTATGGGAATCCACAGCTTAGTGTATATGGCAGTGATGGGCAACTTTTTGAGCTTGGTTTGTCAAAATTTGTCAAAAAAAGAGCATAACTTGGGTGGTATGTCACTTCGAGAAAAATCCATACCTGACAGCATCAGCATCCAGAGGTGGAGTAACTCTCCTTCTGACAGCACAGAACAAACACCGCCATGATGTGTGTCAGCAAAAACGTCTCAGCATGTCACCTATGTCACTCGTGTCATAGGTTAGTCATCATTGGTATATGGAGTTGTGAATTTGGGACTATCGGTGCATAGCAAACTGTGGTGACTAGATTTTACTCCGACAGTGGAATTCTCACTTTGATGAATAAGCCCCAGAATATTTTTTCAATTTGAACTATGTTTGGCCTGACTGTAGTATGATTTCGTATAAACTGGTAGAAACTATAAGCAACTAGTGCGCTAATGTAATATTGCTGTACTAGATATGACCCATAATCCTCTACATGATAAATTCCATTTATATTTTAAATAAATGTTTTCCTTCCTATTACCCTTCTCCATGACAGGATGATGCATCGCAACCGCTGAACCTTTCCGCCAAACCGAAGGCGTCTGACAGTAAATCACCCACGTCTCCCACCTCCCCTCATGTCCCACGGATAAGCAGCGGTGGTAGTTCACATAAGACGTCCACCTCCTCTACGCTAGCAAGTTCGTCCGTCAGAGTAAACTCGATAGGTGAGTTATCCTGGGGGTTACGCCTTTATTCCTACTGACATTCAGCCAGAGAGTAAGGTTAAAAGGATCTAGCCAGGAAGGTGACAATGATATTTATTCTCTGCCCCTTAACGCCACTATTTCATTTATTTACATTTCCTCCTGAAAAGGTTGCATTTCGCTTGTGCCGGTCACTGCACCAGCACAGAAGCCGTTATAATCTGTTATTATCACATCATTTGTGTCGTGTCTTGTCACTCTGATTGCGCTGGTGGTCCATTTTTAAATAAACAAAAGCAGAAGAGCAACAAGCGACAACTCTCCAATAATGAAAAATAACCCCCTTACAGTATAGTAATAATAATGTGATTTAAAGGAGAACTAAATGCTTGTTTTCCTAGGGGTAATTCTGAAAGGGGGTGAAATACTTACCAATTTGATGATTTCCAGTGCTGCCTTCTGCTTCTCACAACGCCATTCTTTGTTTCTTTTCTGTACAGGCTGTGAGCCGATGCACTTTCATTTGTCTTCAAATTTGGCAAGTTGGGCAAGCACAGAAGCAGAATTCTGACATAAAACTGCTTCTGTGTTTGCTCTGCTCTTGCGAATTTAAAGAGGAAACAGGAAGTGAAGAGGATCGCAGCCTGTACAGAAAAGACAAGAAACGCATTCTAGCATTTAGTTCTCCTTTAAATCAGAATTGTATTGCACTAAAGGACTGTTTATAGGTTTAGGAAACTGATCCACAAAATGAAACTTCTTCATGCTAAATCGTCCTGTTTGTTAATCTCACGCTCACTGGCATTTTAATCAACCCTGTTCACTTTAACCCAAAAATCTGCTTTCGCCTGTCTAATGAACCTCAAAAGAGATATTTGACTCCCCAGTTTTACATTTCACTGAAAAATTTGGGGTATTTATTAAGGAATTCTACAATGATATGGTATGGTTTATTCCGAGAAGATTTGTCTATGTGGGTTCCGGATATATTTCCATCAGTGGTACCAGTACCTGTTGTGTTCACTGAGCTGGTCCAAACCCCTAATAATGAGGAAAAAAAAATTAGATAAAATTCTGTTTTATTTAGATAAAATACAAATTCTGAAAAAACTAAGCAGATTTAATTAAATTGACACCATTTTGGAGAGATTCAACATTAATAGGTTTGTCTGTGACTTTATAATGCAGAGCTGTCACTTCCCTTCTTGTCAAGAGTTTCTGCAGCAGCTGTAGATCTGAAAGCAGTCGTTAATGTAAGCTAGGAGAGCAAGTAGTTTCTTTGTTGCTCAGAAAAAATCATGGCAGCGCTGGAAGATATGGAGAAAAAAATAAAAAGACAAAAGGGGGGGTGTTCCCCTAGTCTAGTGTGATATTGTAACACAATGATGGAAAAGTGCAGATGGAATAATTATATGAATAATCTCCATTCCTTCCAGCACTGCCACAATTATTTCTGTGCAACACAGAAACTACTTGATCTCCTAATCTCCTATACTGGCGTTCGGTCTCTGGGCAGGTGACCTCAGAGGTACAAGCATAGGAATTCTTCACCTATATATTTTATTTCATTTTATCATATCATTTGGACTTTTTCATTTTGGACTGATATTTGACTATTTAGGCGTTATACCGTTGTTTGATTATCACACAGGTAAAGTAAGCTAGCACTAGTTGGTATCTCTACCCTTTTACCGACATGGTGTGACTATATTAATGTTTATTCTGCACCTTTTTAGCCATGGTACCTTAATTCTAGCGCTTCTTACCCTTCAGTGTCTTAAGTGAATGAAGCAATGGGCATGTCCCTCAGTGCAAAACTGCAACCAACCTATTTTTTGGGGAGAGGGGATGAAATATTAGTTTTTAACCAACAGATGGTGTAAGCTTGCTAATATAGCGTATTAGTGCAATGCGGTGTTCATAAACAGCACCATCTATTGGATGAAAAGGGTTATTGCAGTACTATTCTCATTAAGGGATGGAAGGACCGGTAACCCAAATTAGTTCTGTAAAGCTGCAGAACCGGAAGTGAAATAAATGGCAGGAATTTGGCTGGAGAAATAAACTTTTTAAAGAAATTGTAAAATTTCTGACATTTCCAGCATGAAGATTTAGAATGAACTAAGTTATATGAGACCCTATACATCCCCTTTAACTTTGGGATATCCAGCTGTTTGGAACTACTTTTCCCTATCAGCCTCTAATATCTCTGGATTTATGCATTGGCATGTGACTTTGGCGAGTAAATGAAAGCAGAGGAAGCAGCAGCTTGCTGACTACCCTCCGGTAGTCAGATTATTAAAAAATGTGCATTATTCATTCGCTAGAAATTGTCTCGGGGTAAGCTGGTGTAAATGTGTCAAAATACAAGATGTTGCACATTGGTACGCTTTATTGGGAAGAGATATTTATAATTCATGTTAATAACAATATGTTGCCAAGTGCATAAGAAGTGAAGTTTAACTTTTCTTACAAGATATGGCACACACCGGGGTTAATGAGATTCTTCCTCGTGGATCCACAGAGCAGGAAATATTTTATTACCTCTTTATATTGATACTGTGGTCCCACGTTCTACACTAGTATAGTGTTCTCACAATCACAGCCAGTTCAATACCGCAATCTCTGCATCACATCCTGTGTACTAGTATAGTGTGCTCACAATTACAGCCAGTACAGTACTGCAATCTCTGCATAACATCCTGTGTACTAGTATAGTGAGCTCACAATCACAGCCAGTACAATACCGCAATCTGTGCTTTACATCTACTACACTAGTATAGTGAGCTTACAATCATATCCCATGCAGGTATCTCTGCATTACATCACATACACTAGTGTATTGAACTCAGTGTAATTCATAATCCCATCGAATCACAGGACCCCTGGCCCATATCCCCCTATAGCAGGAACCCCCTGTACAGAGACACAGGACCCCATGACCTGCATCCCCCTACAGCAGGGATGCCCTGTACAGAGATGCAGATCCCCCAACATGTATCCTCCTACAGCAGGGACCCCTGTACAGAGACACAGATCCTCCAGCCCATATCCCACTACAGCAAGGACTCCCCAGCTGTATCAACCCTACAATAGAGGCCCCTGGCCAATATCCTCCTACAGCAGGGATCCCCTGTACAGAGATGCAGATCTCCCTGACCCGTATTCTCCTACAGCAAAGACCCCTGGCCAATATCCTCCTCCAGCAGGGACCCCCTGTACAAAGACACAGGACTCTCAGGCCACATCCCCCTTGTAGAAGGGAGCTTCTGCCTTGTCCTAGGACTATTAGTTCAGTGCAGTAATGACAAAGCTCTGGGATTAAAGGGGAGATTAATATCCCTTCTTAGAGGTTTAATTCATTCCTGCTCTGATTCTCCTAAAGCCGCCTGTTCTGCAGATGTTGTAAAACGTATAGGCATAAAATGGTTTCAGCTGGATTTAACTAATCTGACACCAGTTCCCCCCGCCCTCGCCACGCGCCGTGTCCGATAGAGTTTCCTACTGAATTTCAAAGACGTTTAATCTGGTGCGGTTACCCAAGACAGAGAATGGAACAGTTGAAGACTTCCCCAGTGCGCCGTGCGCCATTTTATATTTCCTCTTTCTAATCTAACTGTTCTTCAGCAGATCCTAGGATTTAATGGCACGTTTTGGCAGATTAGAGGAGTTACAGCCCAGATGTTTTTTGGTCTAAAAGTGGATTATGGTGTAAAGTTTTGTGGAATCTAGGGAACATGTTCAGGGCAAGCCGGTCATTTAATGTGCGATTAGCGTCCACCGTCTGTCCAACAATTCCCCCCCATCTGTCACAGCGCACCAATGAATCCAGTTAGATTGGTTTAAAGTCACAGTCTCATTTTCTGGACTCTGCTTTCCTATGTTTAACCCTTAACATTCCCTACTGGTGTTCTGTGATGTTTGGAGCTCTTGGGGTTAATGAGCTCTGGGAGGGGGTTGTAGACTTAGTGTTGTCAGATGGGACATTATCACATGTTCTTACTTCCCCCTCAAAGTCAATGATTTATTATTCACTGATCTAATGGGAGAGAGACAAATAATCTGGTTTACATTCATTCCATGTCACAATGTGTCCCAGTCTTCATTTCTCATACGGCCCTACTCGTCAGTGCAGACTATAGGGATCTTCTTTTCCTTCCTTGTTGATGCATATTCACAAACTGCCCCAGATAGCCCAATATTGTTGAACCAGCCGAGAGAGACCGATAAAAATCAAAATTCAGCTTTATAGACAACTCCTAAATAAGCTTAATGGATAGAGAACCAGGATACAGTATATACCACGGTTATGACTCCGGCTGTGTTCTGCTCCAGGATGTTTATAAAGCCCCTGATTCATTGACAATTACATTAACATCAAATATGCAAGAGCTTGCAATTACAGAATATTAATCCCTTGGTGATGGTTTACTTTTGCAAATCAGGCGTAAGCATTCCAGTTTTTTATGTATAATTTTATTTATAAGTCTCCGATAGGTTACACCTTGCTGTACAGTGTAACAGTACAATTATAATACAGACATGAGAAAATGATTAACATAGTACAAGTGAAGTAAATTACACATGTAGAATCATATAGATCAGTGGTTCTCAACCTACCTGAAACTGCGACCCCTGCAGTGATGTCATCATGCCGCGTGTGCTTAGTGACATCATCATGTTCTGCATCACATGGTGATGTTTGGGCACAACGTCACCACACAGGCACCCCTATATAAATGGTCCTGCACACACTACCAAAGACAGATAGATGAGCTAAATAAAAGGTCCTGCGCACACTACCGAAGACAGATAGAGGAGCAGCGTGTTCAGCGACCCCTGTGAGAGTGTTGTTTGATCCCTAAAGGGGTCGCGACCCACAGGTTGTGAACTGCTGATCTAGATCGTACGTACATATGTATGTATGGATAATTTTATTTATAAGGCTCCACTAGGTTACACAGCGCTGTACAATGTAACAATATAATTATAATACAAACATGGGAAACTGATTAACATAGTGCAAGTGAAGTAAATAACACTTGTAATATATAGATCGTATGTATGTATAATTTTATTTAGAAGCTCCACTAGGTTACACATCACTGTACAATGTAACAATATAATTATAATACAGACATGGGGAAAGTGATTAACATAATACAAATGAAGTAAATTACATACATATAATCAAGAAGATACATAAGTGCCAGGCCTTGACTGAAACAAAAGGATGGAGGACCCTGCCCCATACAGCTTACAATCTAAATAGGAGGAAGACTTACATCAACAGATAGGAGGGTAACAAGTGCAGTAACATAAAGTGTCAGCTCATTAGCCTATAGGTGCCAGTTAAATAAGAAAACTAAATACAAAATAGAAGTTTTAATGTGCATGGAGCTGGTGGAATAGATTGGGGTTACACGTGTAAAGTGTATTATTGGAGTTGCATTTTTTATCTTTTATAAACCAGCAAGTGTGTATATGTGTTTGGACCAGTGCCTCGTGGTTAGAGTCAAATCGAGGTCTCCCCCATTGCTTATACATTTTCTTTCACTTCTTCTTTTCCCCAGATATCTTATCATCAATAACATCCACGGGTTATTTAAACGACCATGACGCCGTGACTAAGGCCATCCAGGAAGCCAGGCAAATGAAAGAGCAGCTCCGGAGAGAACAGCAGGCATTGGACGGGAAGGTCGCCGTCGCAAACAGCCTCTCTCTCAACAACTGCAGATCGGAGAAGGTCAGTCCACTAAGCCCTCCCCCCCACTCCCCATACCCTGACAGCTCATGTTAATGATTGCATTGCTGAAATCCCTTCTAAAAGCCTCCGAGTCTGTTAATTCCTACATCGTCCTGGTTGCCACTCGCTGTTAACGCATTTTCTAGTTCGGAGTTCTTTGAAATATCTAGGTTGGATTGGGAAGTGCGTTTCATGGAAATGGCAGCACTCGTTACAGAGATCAGAGCAGGATTTGGGTATATCCAAACCTCTCCAGGAATTTAAGCTCAGTTGATACGCAGCTCAGCTTTGGGAGTATTTAAGCTGTTTAAATGTATTCGCGCTCTAGATAGCGTCGTATTTTCCTATCATCTACTGTCATGGTTTGCCATCTATGGGGGGGTGGTGGTGGAGGAGGTTTCTCTTTGTCCAAAACATTAAGATTGTTGACTTATTACAAACCATCCTTCGTCTGTTTCCCTCCAACCTCCCCCCCCCCCCCCCCCCCCCCTCCAGAAATAAAATAAAATGATAAAAGGATTAGGAAACCTGCTGGGATCGCGAAATACAACTTGTCAGGCAGTGAAATCCGTAGCTATTTCAGAGGGTAAAACAGATTTTACAGTGGATATTTTCAGACATATTTATGAAGGGGGGCATTTGGACGTAGGGTTTTTTTTTCACCTAATTTTAAAAACGGATATTTCATTCTGTTTGTATGTATAATTTTAGTTAAAAGCGCCACAAATTTGCTCAGTGCTGTACAATTCAGCAATATAATAATATAATACAGATATGGGAAAAGTGCATTACACAATACAAGTGAGTAAATTACAAGCATAATATAAGTGCCAGGTTGTGATTGACGCAAGAGGATGGAGATCCCTGCCCTGTAGAGCTTACAGGGCAACCCTACACATACATTTTCGCTTGCCCGCTTTTCACTACTTTTTCCATTATAATTTTACTGAAATCTGTCAAATCTGCTGAAAACCAAGGGTTAATAATTACAAATTATCCGGAAAATAAATCCTGTGAAAGGGGGTGTTTTCAGAAACAAAAGTTTTTTTTTTTTTTGTTTTTTTGTTTTTGTTTTTTTTAAAATTCCCAGTTTCCCCCATGATAATTGTTTCTTGGTGCGCAAAACCTCTTTCACACTACTGTGTTTCATTCTTGGCCTTTGGATGGACGGGGAAAACCCTAGTGATCACATGCACGTGTCATCATTCAGTGAATCACTCGTATTTACACCATGTGATTGACACGCTTCCAGTTGTAATTAGTCAGTCCCAGCTGTGTGCCCTCGTTTATCAGTTGCGCTCTCCATTGTGAGTCAATCGGACATCATCTGCGTCACCTTTTCTCTTAAAATCAGACATTGACCGATGCTCATTTAAAAGTCAATTCAGTGTAAATCCCATATTTAAAACTGCGCAGGCAGGAAAAACAATAGTGAGCGGCGCAAGTAGACGATACATCCCCTTTTGTGTGCTTTGTGTACTTGTGTATGGCGAATATAAAGACTAATGCTAATATACGATTGACTGCATATACCCTGACATCATTATCTCCGCTATGATTCTGGCTGGCATGGGATTCTGGGAGCCGTTGTAGAAAATGTATTTTTAAAGGGGAACATTTTTAAAACAGTTAACTATTGGTAGCCCTTATTGTTTATTTTGGGAGGGTGGGGAGCTGTGTCAGTTATTTGTAGGAGGAACAATTTATTTATTAGCTAACAGGCTCTGTATAATGTCACAGCCACATGAGTCCAATCCGCCTACAGAATTATGCGTCCCACTTAGTGGGTAAAGGTGTTCCAGAATAGACGTTTCATAGTTTCTCCATTGCTGACTCAGGCTCCCCCTCCCTGTACGTTTCTAGTGAAAAGGAGCATTCGCATGTACAAAGGAATTTATCAAATATTTAAGCAGTCTTGAAAAGCTGTTGGGAAGCTCGGATTCCTTCTCTCTCGTCGCTCCCCGTGTAGCGATGACTTGAACGCTCAGCCAGACGCTAATGTAAAGTGACTGCAGCAATTCCTCGCCAGCGTAGCTAAATTGCCGTTATTTGTTAAGCGCATTGAACTCAGCTGTGGGTACGGCAGTTGGTTGCATTCAGAAAGCATCTGCACACTTTTCTCTCCACTGATCTCC
>WMED01000784.1:0-31530 GCA_019650415.1 Pipa parva
AAGCACTATCCCTCTGTATTACTCTCTCTCTCTTTCTGCCCCCCACATCTGGAATTCTATACCCCTTTATCTTCCCCAAGCACTATCCCTCTGCACTTTTAAAATGAAACTGAAGTCCTACCTTTTGGAGCACTAGCACTGATATTTATCACTAATTTTTATGTATATATTTTATTTTATCCTTTCTTACTTATTTATGCTTAGTATTTGTATTTATTGACCAGTGTATCAGCACATTGTTACAGCTCTTAGTCCCTTCTGTGTATGTAAGTCTTCCTCCCATTTAGATTGTAAGCTCTACGGGGCAGAGACCACCAACTTCTCATGTCAACCACTACATAGCACTTAAGAACATATCCTTTTGATACTATACTTGTATTATACAATGCACTTTTCCCATGTCTTATATTTGTATTGTTGAATTGTACAGCACTGCGTAAATTTATGGCACTTTACAAATAAAAATTATACATACATACTGTTAGTTATCATTAAAATTCAGTTTGCTTGCTCTAGCTCAGGGATCGGCAACCTTTTTGGCTGAGAGAGCCATACAGTGTGGCTCTGCTCAGCCTTTGTTCAAATCTGGAGCCGCTGACGTCATAGGTGACGTCAGTGGCTCTGGATTGGCTAGCAACCCAGAAGCGTGGTAACATCAGTAGTTCTGTTTTGGCTAGCAACCTGGAAGCACTGAGAGAGCTTTGTCTCTACAGCACTTACCAGCGATTAGTCGGCAGATTGTAATGAGTGGTGCTTGCATGTGAGCATCACTCATTACAGTCAAAGATCCACATGTAGCCATCAAAAGAGCCACAGGTTGCTGACCCCTGCTCTAGCTCATTAGTTGACCAATGAGGTCTTTGTGCTGCTAAATGTAACTGATTTTCTTACAGAATCACTACATAAGCAGTTATTAATCAAGATTAACTAACAGTAATACAAAGTTTGCCACTATTAAGCCACTTTATTGCATTATACAACTGTATTGCCCATTTCTGTTTTTACTTTAGTTAAAAAGGGTCACTAAACAAAATAAAAATACAAGTATCCTTGCTCATTTTTGTCAGGCATGGCCATATTTATCAACAAAAATGATCATTTCAATTGAATCAGAGTTTGATAAATAACTACCTTTAGGTGGCCGTACGGTATATAAATTGATCCATGCAGCAATCATTCAAAATAACTGTTGCTGTATTTTTGAGCAATTCCTGTATGCCCATCCTAAAAACTAATTTTTTCTGAGTATTAAAAAAAAAAAAAAATTAAACCGAAAGATTTAATTTTTGTTGTAAGCAACACGTAATTTAATTTGTCCTTATATAATTAAAAAGTAGAGACTAATGTGTTTTTAAAATATCTGCATCATTCCTAGAAAAGTCATGACTATGTATCATGTGCATATTTGTTTTTCTAACAGATTAAACATGTCTACCAAACTGTAGGTTGATAAGAGAACTCACAATGACATAAATGAGAAAAAGACAACGTCTCCCTTTCTCCTGTTACCAGTCCATTAAATAATTTCCTTCGCAAGCATATTTATAAATGTTTATGGGTTGGTTAGCACAATTAGGGACAGTCAAACAGCTGTTACAATAGTAGTCAGTGAAGTTTCAAGGATTCCTGGGAGCATAATGATTGCAGTATCAGCTTTCGAAAAAGGCTTAAAAGATCAACCATATCTACTCAAATGTTCCTCTGTGTAAAACTCAAAATGGCTATGTCCAAGGTTTAAATGTGTGCCAGAGCTTATTTACTAAGCTTAAAGTAAACAACTAATCTTGAGGTCCTTGATCTTACTGTACCTCTTTATATACTGGAAATAATACAAGAACCGACTTGCCAAGTCCTTTCTAAAGAACCTCCTTTTTCCTCTTTTTATACTAGTTAACAAAGGGGGACATGGAGCTAACGTAACAACATAGCAGCTATAGAAAGTGTTACACAAACTGTAAATGCAAATTACAGTGTGGCGGCCATATTTTAACCCTTTCTTTACAGGCCAAGCAGCAGGCTTAGGTGCAAGAAAATTAGTATATGTAAAGTTATGCACCATGCCAATACAGGTGAATGCCCTTAGCCTGATGGGAAAAGACAATGAAAAGGGTGGACATCTCACACAGCCAACATCAGAATGGAGCATATGTATTAGAACTAGTCACATTACTTTAATGTACTTAAAGTGCACCTGTCACCTCAAAGCTCAAATACTAAATTAGGTTCTACTAATGAAGTAAACTTTTTTAAATATATATGCATTTTAAAAAATGTACCTTTATATAGCATTTCTCACTGTCATTTTCCCTGTCAGCCCGACTTTTCTGTCGAGAGTCAGATTGGGTGAGGCTAAAAGGATGACTGACATTAAATTTCCTCCAATCTGATCCCTTACATCACGATCTAGCAGGGATCTGATTGGAGGAGCTATAATGTCAATCATCATTTAGCCCTGCCAAACCCAACTCTGGAAAGAAAAGTCAGGCTGACAGGGAAGATGACAGAGAGAAACGTTGTATAAAGGCACATTTTTTAAAAATACATATATATTTACAAAACCATTTATTTCATTAGTAGAACCTAAATTAGTATTAGTGTTTTTAGGTGACAGGTGCACTTTAACAGCAAAGTTACTTGGTCATTGCTGTGTGAATCAAAATGAACACACAAAGAGTTTACATTACAATAACACTGGAGCATTATTGCATCTTGGCAGACAATTACGTTTGTATGAATAAAGCACAAGAATAGGCCAAATGGAGATCTTTCCTTATTTGGAAAATGCTTAAAGTTATAGTTAGACGCCGCCTCATCTAATTCTCTGCTTCCCCCAGTGATCACTGCCAGAGGCCCTATGGATGAACTTCACTTGATATGCCTTGAATCTATTTCCACTGACATTGGGCAAATAGTACAATAGATAGCCACTGTAGCTGTGGAAAACACAGATTTAATACATGCATTCACTTCAGACTCTTTAACACTCTAAAGAAATAAAAATATTCCTCCTTAAAAAAGTCTTTTTATGAACAAAATAACTGTAACACTATGTGAGGATGGGGTTGGTGAATTTATGCATTTGGCATATGTAACAACAGACTATGTTAAAGTTTAAACTACTGTAAAAGTCATCAGCCAAAGCAACTTCAGAAGGTGGATTTAGTTACAATTTGAATTTATTATTAGTGCTGGAAAAGTACAATAATAATGATGTGATATTTTACTGATATATAACGGTTCAGAAGTGTAAGTTCCATGCCAATGGTAAGAGCTTTTAATAGCTATTACTAGTAGTGTCCATAAACCAATATAATAGCAAATGTCTGGTTATTTTAATAAAAACACAAACATAACATTAAAATTTAGGGCGAAATTTAATAAACTCAAAATGACCTGATTTAATCTTTTCAAGTTTATATTAATGGATGAATTTCCCAAACTGTTGTCTTAAAGTTGTAGGTATGCAGTTGTCTTTGCATGCTATAGTATTAACTATAACCTTCACTTAAAATAAGAGACCTAGCCTGAACCAAAACAACAGCCCTGGAATAGCATCCCTCCTTCACCAAAATTTGCAGAAGGCATTATACATTGTGGTAGGTAGCGTTCTCCTGGCATCGTAAATTTGTGGTGCTGTACAAGTAAAATTATACATACATATACTTACATCCACCAAACCCAAACTCATCCATCAGACTGCCAGATAGTGGAATGTAATTTACCATGCTAGAGAACAGTGGAAGTGTGCTTTAAACCACTCCAGTCAACACTTTTCAATGTGCACGATGATCATACAATGATGTGAAACTGAATCACCATGGAAACCCATTTTATGAAGTTCCTGATGCCCGGTTCTATTGCTGAGGTAAATTCCAGAGGCAGTTTTAAACGCTGCAGTGAGCGAGTAACGGATAAGAGATTTTTATATGCTAAGAGCTTCAGCACTTGGCCACCCTATGATCATGTTTACAGTCATTTACAGAACTATTTATTATGACCAATATGTGATGTAAAATTAATAGAGAGGGGCACACTTGACTTGATCAGCAACAAGAAGCTGAAATTCCAATATAACCTGAATTCTTGAAACAAAGAGACTGCACTGGGCACTAGAAAAGTAATATACAGTAGGCTTAAATAACCGATGATAACCACCAATGTTGGGAGTTGGTTTCAAGGACTAAGGGGGGGATTCAGCAAGCTCCGAAGTGAGGTGCGTAGTGTTTGCCTCACTTCGGAACAACTGAAATGCGCATGCTGATGTCCTGCACGCTTGAGTGCTCTCGCCGGGAGGGGAATCCCTTTAATGCGCGTGCTGATGTCCGCGTGCAGGACATCAGCATGCGCATTTCAGTTGTTTCGAAGTGAGGCGAACACTACACGCCTCACTTCGGAGCTTGCTGAATTCCCCCCTGATTCTTTAGCCAAAATACTAGATACTAGACCGTAGAATGCCTAATCAATCACAGTAGAGTCCATAAACATCTATACCGCCTTTCATATTGTGTTGCAAAGGCAAAAAAAAATTGCTTCTTCAACTGTCTACACAGAATCCATGCATAAAGTACTTAAAGGGAAAAAAATCCTTAAATAATCAATTCAAAGCAAATATAAAAGACAAACTTAGTTGCATAAACTGTGACAGAGGCCACTGCACGTAAATGTACATTTGACATGTATACACGTACATTGTACCAAGCCTTTCATTTTTTTTCTCACAGCAAACAAGGCAAGTTATAGGGTAATTTTTCCCATTCTAGGCAGTAATTTGCAGTTAATACAATAATACAGTATGTGTATCTCACTTTATGGCTAGAATCAAGATTAGAGACTAACTCACCAATTAAATAATAACAGAGCAGACCAATCAAAGCCACAAAATTAAGGAAAACAGTAACTCAATTGAGGAAAAAGATCCTCTAAGGAAAACTGAAAGCACTTCATTATTTAAACATGTAATCAATTAACCAGAATAATGTGGTAAATCTATAGACAATACAAATAGAAAATAGTGGTAGGGAGCACAGATATGGAGGTAACTTATAAGTATAAACAGGTGCAATCCATTAGGGTCAATATAAATCAATGAATATAAAATAGAGAGACAGAGACCCTAATAAAGTGGTGCACACTGATATTTATTCACAAATATATACTCTCTGGTGTAAAGACAGGAAAAGACATAACAATTTAAAAACAATTTAAAAAGGAAAACAATTCCTGATACATCTATAATCATGCAATGGCCAGTAAATGTAAACAAATTATAGCAGGGATCAATATTGGGTTATTGTGTGCTGATACTGTGTTAAATAAATTAAGTACATCAATATCCCCTTAATAACCCCTTGTACCATCTCTACAGTAGCGTCAGTCAGAGCAGTGACATCCACCAATAACGGACTCAGTAGTCTGCAAGTCTAAGGTGGTTAGGTGATAGCTGACAATACAATTATATTGCTATCTGTGTAATTCTTTACACTATAAGACTACTATAACTCAACTAAATCAAAATAGCAAATCCGACACTGTCTAGCTGAGTCATTAGAACCTTTTTTTTAATTTTATTTTTTACATTAACTTTATAATAAACAGAAATAATGACATTCATTACATATAACTCTTTGCTGGAGTGGAGGGAATTTCAGGGTGTTCCTTCTTCACTATATAATAGTCATATATAGGAGGGGTTAAATAAAACAAAGCTAATACAGGTAGTCCTCGACTTACGTCGTTGATCCGTTCTTACGCGGCGTCGTAAACCGAATTTCGATGTAAGTCGGATCATACATTCATACAGTATGGTTCGACTTACGTCGCTACGTCGCAAAACCGTGTAAGTCGGAACAAGGCATGGTTGCATGCAGTTCGACTTACGTCACAAAACCGTGCAAGTCGGAACATGGCATTGTATAAAGCGTTGTAACCCCGAAACGACGTAACTCGAAACCGTCGTAACCCGAGGACTAACTGTACATACTATTGCTGGATAAACACACACATCTAACACACCAAAGCCTCACTATTTGCTAGGGATCCTGGCCAATTAACCTTTCCCACACATCTGCCGCCTACAAAACACAGTTAATTCAATTAAGACAGTACCATTTTATTTTAAATTAGGTGATACATTATTCACGAATGGAAATATTTTCTGTAGAAAGTGCCTAGTTACTATTCACTAGGATGTAAATAAACCAGCCAGTAATTCCAAAGAATAGAGGATGCATTATAAAAATGTCTCGCAGACTGGTAAAGACAAAGTACTTACTTGTGTTTTTCCAAGTAGTCTGTATGCTTGCTGCACCTTGGTATAATGAGCAACATCAAAATTCTTACAAATTTTAGAAAGTGCAACATCTAGTTGTTCCTGGGGGGAGGGGGAAAAAAAAAAGATTTGTGAAATGTCAACACAGTAAGGCTAAAAAAAAGACATAGATCAAGTTTAACCAAGTAAAAAGAAAAAAGTAAATAACCCTATTTATTTGTATTTATTAACCTGTGTTTCAGTACATTGTTACAGCTTTTATTACCCTTGTTTCTGTGTAAGTCTTTATCCTATTTAGATGATAAGCTTTACAGGGCAGGAACTTCCAACCTCTTATGTCAACCACAACCTGGCACTTAAAGTAAAGTATCCTTGTGATATTATACTTGTATTGTTTAATGCACTTTTTCTTTGTCTGTATTATACTTGTATTGCTGAACTGTACAGCGCTGCGTACAGTTTTGGCGATTTATAAACAAAATTATACAAAAAACTGTTTATGAAATTCAAATTCACTTGTTTGTAATAACCTATTATCATGACTGCCTTTTGGAAGGAAAACTGTCCTTTTATACTGTTTGTGAAGGTCTGATACGAAATTATGTAAAAACATTTTATTTTGTGGTGGTTTAATTTAATCATGTAAATAAACACTGCATTAGCAAGACGACTATTTTTCCCTCCTGTTCTGCACTAAGGGGGGTTGCTAACCTATTTGGGTTAATTGTCATAAAATCTAAAGTCAATGAAGTCACTGCTAATTCCCATTAAAAGCAGATAAAGATATAAGAAAAAAGAAAAAGGGTAATAAACAACATTGAATCCCCTTAATAATCCAAAGGATAAATACACTGTGGATGTTGGTTATGTGAAAGAATAAAATGCTTCCTTGCTTAGTTATTTATATGCAACAAACGATTGGACTTCCAAACTCATAATGGTCAAATATAATAGAAATTCTCTTAAGAACAGTGAAATGCCACAATGTAATCCACTGAAATGTTTAGATAAATAATGCATTATTCTAGAAAGAATATGTAACAAGGCCAATACCTTTAAGTGCCTCGTCTCGTGGGAAATTATAAGTATTAATATATGCTTTATCTATTCAGTAATAAAACCCATAATATTAATATAAAATGTCACTGCAGTGCATAAGAGAGAAATTGACCTTAAAGGGGATCTTTCATGCCCAGCAAATTTATTTTTTCAAGTGATATTTAAAATATATTTCTGATACTAAAAATCTGTCCAAAAAAAAATTGATTGGAAATAAAAATATTTATTTTTTTTTGTAGGGGTGGTTCCAGTACAAGGATGTATAAGTAGAGGTTACATGATACAAGAAAATCATAAAAACAGAATAGTAGAGTGGGAATACTCAAAATGGAGGTAAAAAAGAGATATACATTTAACCTCTGTCCCATCCTTCAACACTATCCTTAAAGGTATAGTATATGCAGAATTCTAAGTCTTCACAGTTGTGTTAAGGTGTGAACTTGCTTTTATAGCCCACTTGGCAAATTCACATCTAATCTGACAACTTAAGATGATTGTGGACTTCAGTGCTGTAAGAGTGACCCCTTTGGCTTAAATTATGTAAACCTGAAGGGCATTACAGCCCACCTCCCATTTATCACCAAGATTATAAAAGAGCTAGACAGAGGAAAATTGATTTCAACATCTGGCACATATATTGCACATAGCTCATCATTTAGCTCACTGGGAAAGCAGACATGGAGTCCCATGCAGTTAGATTCAAGCCTATTCTGTCTGAACTACAAAAAAAAAAAAAAACAGATTTGAGGATGAATTACGATAGCTGGGCCACAAATCTAATCGTGAGGGGAAGGAAAAGAAAATATGAGGGAAAACAGTTGCTGTGGGAAACCACTGTAGAATTTTTTTTTTTTTTTAAATGGACCACATACAAAGATAGCAAAGAGAAGATCTAGCAGGTTAATATGACCTGCAGATTCTTGAAAGACCATAACTGAATCAGAAACAACTTAAAGAATTTTGTTGAGGAATAATGTTTATAGTATAGTTCAGGTAACCTAGGATGGATTTCAGGTCTTACATGCCTTGTTGGTAAGTCTTGATGATGTCTTGGATACATTTATCTTGAGGGTTATATTAGTTGACCCATTCATCTATCTAAGCACATGGATAGAAATTTCAGAAATTTGATAAAACCAATTTTGTGGGGTTTTTTCCTGATCTACAGGGACTTAGTATCCCCTAAACAGTGAATCTTGGATCATTTATATTTTAAATATATGTGAAAGATAAATGAGAAGAATATTGTCCGGAAGGTGGATAACTAAATAACAAGTATTGTCATATCTTTTGGAGACAAATGTCAATGTAAAGGCAAAATAGAATTTATTTTGCCATTTGATGTAAATACCAAATAGAGGAGTAATTGGGCCCTAAAGACATTAGCTGCATCAGTCTAAAGCAGGAGGGAGCCTTCTTATGATTTAAAGAAGGCTCAAGTACTATAGAGAGGTTTACTCAGTAATTCAAGGTAGAGCATAGAGAAGAATAGGAGAGAAAAAATGAGTAGTTTTATATTTCCTTGTAGAAATCTCCTTATTTGAACAAAACAGTTGCATAAGCTTATCTAAGCTTAAAAGGGATCATCTGAAACACATCCTATGCTTCCATCTACTGACCAAAGAAAAACACTGCAGTTTGAATTTTTTTAAAAATCTGAATTACAGCTGAAAAAAACACATTTGACAATCCATGCTTTCCAAGTTGGCTACCCACAACCCTCAGTGCCCATTTTGCCCCAGAAACTTCTGGTTGTTGAGGTATGTATGGTGCTGTGGTCCAAGGCATGGTGGAAGCTGCACAGTTGCTTCTTGTTTGAATAATGTTTTGAAGATTAGGTGAATCAGAGAGGATACATTATTACATCCTGTTTTTACACTGATGCAAACAGAAAAAAAGCTGTTCATGTAATGTCAAAATTATCACTGTGGCCACATTCATCTGTATTTTGGGAAATGTAAATTGACCCTAATGGCTGTAGTGTGAATTACTTTGGTCAAACCTTAAACAGACAAGCGGTGGCATCTTTATGTTGAAACCAGCAGCGGAATGATATAAACCATTAATCAGCATGTTCCTTAAGTAATATACACAGATCAAGTAGTTGCTGCCTCTGTATCTTCAAATTGATTCAATCAAATTACAATGAAACCTCCTCACTAGCCCAGCAATAGCTTTACTTCTACAAATTCTCACAACAGTGGCAAGATTCATCAGGAAGCTCATCTTCCAAGTTTGTACACCCACTCATACAAACAGTCTCAGGAAGAATACACCCACTCATACAGACTATGAAAGAAAACACCAGAATTAAGGATTTAGAGACTGATTTTTAACATTAGAGTTGTGTATTGCCAAAGCTGAAGCTTGCTTGAGAAATATTACAAAATAATGGCACTCTGGGACAACAAAAGCCTCTACCACACAAGCTATAGGTTCTACACCTTCCTCCCATTAACCTGATTTCAGTTTCCTGTGCATTATTATATACATAGAGCTCTACTGACTACTGTTCATCTTCCCAATGTTATTTTATTTATAACATCTGCTTCTCTTTACTGTTTATTGAATCTGAATAAAAGAACTTAATGTTTACAAAAGGTTCCTTGTTTTCCTGCTTATTGTGTACAACCTCACTCAAGAAAGGCTGTCCTTTCTTGTGTGGTGCTCATTGTGTACCCCAGCACCACGTTACCAGTACAGTTACTAGCACTGAAAACTTCTCCAAACACTTGTGAATTTTGATTGTATTGTCCTAAGCACAATCATTGGTTTTCACGTGTCACACACTATCATATCACTGACACATTTATTCATACATATTTGAGCACAATAATCACACCGTCCACTACTGTCACCGAATATTGTTACAAAACAATATCACACTAGGGTGTTTTTCCCCTTGTTTTTATTTTGATCCTCACCAGCGCATCCACCTACGTTCCCATCTACGGACAACTTTGGATTTGTCTACAGGTATCAGTTGATTATACTTTCCCAGTCTCTGAACAATCACACCATTATATACACTTGCTCATGATGAATTTGCCTGGGTTAAAGGAGAACTGAAGCTAAAAAATAAAAAAGACATATTAAATACATACCTCATAATAAGCTGAATCATTGCAGTCACAGCTTGAACTGTGCTGTATTTTCACTGCACCGAGGCCGATTTCTCACCACACTTCACACACAAGATTCAGCCAAAAGCTCTACCCACTTGTCGAATAGGTGGTCCAAAAGGCTTCAAACGTCATCACTTTCATTGCGGGGTCAATGAGAACAGTCTCCTCAATGAACTTGATCACGTTTGAAGCCTTTTGGACCACCGGGCTGAATGTTGTGTGTGAAGTGCAGTGAGAAGTCTGCCTCAGTGCAGTGAAAATACAGCACAGTTCAAGCAGTGACTGCAATGGTTCAGCTTTCTATGAAGTATGCATTTAATGTCTTTTTATTTTTTTAGCTTTAGTTCTTCTTTAAGTCAGAAGCACAATATATTATTTCTTCTAATTTGCTTATTACATTTTAGGGGCATCTTATGGTTCTAAAAATACAGTATGCCGGAATCCTCTAAAAGGCTCCTATACCAAGATTACTGCAGTCAGTGTATAAAATATCTTTTTTTTTGGCTGCTCTGAGAAATATCTGCAGTGTATCAGTGAAAGAGGCAGATTAGTATTCTATATTTGTATTTTAGAAGCCATAAAACACATCTTAATAACCAGAGATAATGTTCATAAACAGACTGGAACAATTTTAAGTGTTTTTAATTTCATGCTTGCCTAGCAAGTAACATTCAATTTAGATAGTGGACAAATGTAAACCGTTAAAACTGAACCAATATCAGGTATGACTGCTTAACTTCTGTTAAATAATTAAGTCATGAATATGGACATTTAGGATACAGTCTTCAAGAACCTTCCATTATTTGTTTTACAAGATGCTTTATTAGTCCAATACTGCACCAACTTTCCTGATAATTGCAGTTAGTGGAACAGCAGAGAAATGTGGATATTTTATTAAGCTGCCTATTGATGCTACAAAGATCAAATTTGCTTCCACCTACATTAAAGTAGACATGGAAATGATGAATTTCATTGTCCAAGAAGCATCTGCAAGTTTTTGATGAGAAGCCTTAAAGGGTTACCATAGCATCTTTAAATTTCATAATACAAGTATAGGAGCACATAAATGAATGTTGATAGAAAACATATGTTTATCAGGCAGCTTAACTCTACATGGTCTGTTGTCTTGTATCTGGTTGGACTTTGCCACAATTTGTTCAATATACTACAGATGCAGAGTTTTTATCAGAAAAGTTAGACATATACAGGAGACTTCATTAAAAGGAGCAATTATTTACAAAAGTCTAGTATTCCAAACAAACCAATAAAAAGCTGGATTTTACAATTATCTAACAGCTTGTTTGTTGTTGTGGGTTACTAGAGCAATAATAAAATAAAAAATAATGCCCCTGTTAATAAATTACTCTGTGAAATGCAGGTATTTCAGTGAAGGTAAAGGTGTAAGTTTAACACAGATACCAGGATAAACACTTCTCCATTCTAGCACAAAAACAGACGGTTTCTTTTCTGTGCTAAACCAAGCCACTTTTTACAACACTATTTTGCTCTACAGTATATGACCTTCATTCTAAGCACAAATAAAATAAATTATATAGTTGACACAATCTCTTTTTATTCAATGTGGATGTCCAAAATTAAAGGCGAAATCGACTTTAATAAAACGGTTGTGTTACCTTAGTTTAAGAAACTATACACTTCTGCTTCAATATTCAGCTGCTGCTGTTCTCTGTGATTGTGATTTCATGAATGGGTCATCGTTCCTGCCTTCTCTTCTTTACTACTGGTGCTTGCGTGATCAAAACAGTATTAAAAACTAATTCCTCATTCTGTGAATGCTGCCACTGAAGAGGGTAAATGGGAGGAAGACCCAACCATAGAAAAGAAAAGCAGCTGGATATGGAAGCAAGAGGTGCAGAGCAGGGAGCCTCTTATGAAAGTGACTTTAAGCTCTTCGTTAAGGAAACATATTTGATGCTAAGATGCGACATTTACATTTTTATATAAACAGTAAATGACAAAAGGCTTACCTCAATTTGTTCTAAAGTATCTTGTAGTTTTGAGTTTAATTCACTGTAAGGGATATGAAATAAAGATAACAATAAGATCAAAAGTTGTAGCCCTGCTCAGATATTTATTGATAAAAGAGGGATGCAACTAAATGTAAGATTAACAAATGAAAAAACATAAAAAAAACCCATCAATTTAACTTCAAAGATGGCCTTTTCATCAGTATCATGCTGGACTACCTGCAGTGCCAATCCAAATGAGACTTTTTTTCTTGCCTAAATGGCAAGTCAATTTTAAACATATGACAAATGGGCTCTGTATAAAGGTATTGAGTATTCAGAATAAATCAGTGTTTGGTCCTATTCTTTCAACAGGATTTGTGTATGTTCCCTAAGGAACATTGCTATTGAGAGAAAACAAATACAAGCCACTGATCATTTTGACTCTAATACAAGAAAAACTTGCCTTTTTGATTATGTTTATATTGGGAGCAAAAGAGGCTACAATGCATCTAAAGATTATGGGTACGGCATACATGAAAATGACATTTTACATGACAAGATCGATAAAGGCTAAAATCTTCCTGATCTATAAAGGAAAGAAATAAAATCTTATAAGGAAAAATAATAATAATAATAAAAAAAAATAACACTGCGATGCACTTGTGGGAAACATAAATCAAAAGAATATTTTAACAATTTTTTCCAGCAGTATACAACACCCTCATATATCATCTGAAGTGTACAGTATGAAAAATGATGCTGTAATGCAGGAACACCTCATTCATTGTTATTTAATAGAAAAGGGAAAGCTCCAACTTCTAAGCATAAATTGGTTTTTAAATAACTCGGTAAGCAGCATACTAAAGATTACTAAACTTCATGCACCAAGATGCAAAAAAAAAAAAAAAAAAAAAGAATTTGCAATTTGTTCAACTAAAAACAACACCAGTAAATTAAAACTATTGCATACAGTATCCAATAGCCTTAAAGGAGGAGTAAAGGATTGTTTGGCAAAGGGGTAATTTGCAAGGCGGATTGGGCCGGTACTTACCTATCGGGGGTTTTATCCAGCGCTGCCTCCTGCTGTCTGCCGATCAATTCTGCTGTGGAAATCGGTGTGATCCTCTTCACTTCCTGTTCAAACTCACCGAGTCTGGTGTGAAACTGCTTCTGAGCATGCGCACCTCAGTGAGTATCTCATCACTCCCCCTTGCAAATTACCCCTTGACCAAACAAGACTTTACTTCGCCTTTAAGAAACATATTGTATGGTACAAAATACATTTTATAGGCACGGCATGACAACATACAGTATAAATCTGTAAGTGAGGTATTCATATACATACATACAATATAGTCAGGTCATTTAGTTAAAACAAATCAACCACAGGCAAATTCCATCATGCAAAGAGAGGAAAACAGTGGTTAAAGGCACGTTTTAAATTAGCATCTTCCACTAACATTTTTAATTTTAATCAGTTAACTCTATAAAAGAGATCAGTTTCCCTAGGAGACCCACATCAAGGTTGACTATTCTCCTGATCTGTCTTAACTCCTTGCAGAATTTAACAACTAATGACAAAAACATTATTTTAAAATAAACAGCCTTCCAACTGGAGAAGAAACAGGATTTATATTTCTTAAAGGCATAATAGCCAACATGAAACCTAATAACAATCTTTGAAAGAAGAGCAAATGCTGATGGTATATGTTTGATTTGGGTCTTAAGCCTCGGGAAGACACAGAATCCAGGACAGTTACACATTTCTATGAACTGCAGAAATACAATTAATGTACAATGCTAACCTAGTAGACATGTGGAGAATTCACCATCATTCAAACACATTATTGGGCGAAATTTATTAAAGTCGTAAATTTTCGATCAATCGAATGTCGAAATTTTTAGAAATGTTGAAATTTTTCAAAATTTCAAAATTTTTTGAAATTTTGACATTTGTAATGTTGAAAAGTCAATCAATTTTACACATTTTGAAATTTTAATCGATTGATCACTTCGCCTTTAATAAATTTTGCCCTAAGATCGAAATTTAATAAACTTGCAAAAGCTTTTCCGAGTTTATTTCCGCAAGATCTCAGAAGTTTCTCGTGGTAAATATCGCAAGATTTTTTCAATCAATATTTACTGACAGAAACTTTCAATCAAGTTTTTCAATAAAAAGGTAGCCATACTACTACCTTGACATCGAAAAATTAGGTCGAAAAGTTTTGGTTGGTAAATAAGCAATCAAAAATAACGAACGATTTTTACTGCACGAACAGCCGAGATGTTTTCGAAAAAGCGAAATCAGGCTTTTCCAAGTTTAATAAATTCTCTTAACACTCCAATTTTTGTCCAGACTCCCAGAGGAAAACAGTCAAAAGGCAACACACTGGTCTTTACTAAAACATGCAACACATACACATGGAGAAAACCAGTCCATTAGCTTGTCCACCTTATATCAACAGTAGGTCCCCCCACAGCCTGTGATTGCAACCCCCAACTGAAATGCTCAGGTTTAAAGTAATGCGCTAAAACAAGCAACATGCCCCAGATACTATGTAGTTATCAGATACTATGTAGTAAGAAAGCAGGAGTAGAACTCTCAAACAGGGTTGAGAAAAGAGATAAACTTGTAGATTAAGGTAGCAGTGTGGGCAAAGGAAGCAGGATTTTTGACAGAGACTAGAGCGCTGCTGTAAATAAATATACTGAATTTTCCAGCCCAAAGAATTTCTTTTTCAACATAAGCAGTTATTAATTCCTCTGACCTCATAAAAGGTATGGTGGATTGAGAACTTGCATGTTGGCCTGGTTTCTTTCAGGCAAACATCTGTCATTTAGACATCCATGCTTTCAGCAATAAAAATAAATTTTAATCTGTTTAGGACAAGGAACAAATGCCCAAAGGAAGATGCAGTTTCAGCATTGAATAGCAATGGTATTAATAATTCAAATCAAATATGATGATGTACGATTAACAAAGTTTGATCATTGTCTGCTAAACGAAGAGAAAGTGACAAATGTGTAGTATTGAAGGACCAATAAGACTAAAAAATAATCCCATTTGGATTGTCAAGCAATTATTCAAATACAGCAATTGTAAAAAATATTATCTTTGAAGTTAAATTTAAAATATCTTTACTGATAGCAGCCATTTTGCTAAACAGACCTCACCCAGTCACATTGTTTTCTATGGTGCTTTATATAATAAAGTGCCAATTCTTAACGAAAAATATGGTTCATAGGCACAATTTAGAATTTTTGGATTATAACTATAAATACATTTAAGCCAATTTAATTTTTTTTTATGTTACCATCCTTTGAAATCAAAATACATAACTTGTTGCCATAATACTAAGTTAATTAGATGCAAAGTTAAGAATAAAATAATAATGAGGCTGGGTTTTTTAATTAACATATAAAGATACTTAAAGTGCACCTGTCACCTCAAAACCAATACCACATTAGGTTCTGCTAATGAAATAAATGTTTTTGAAAATATATATGTATTTTTAAAAAATGTAACTTTATACAGCGTTTCTCTCTGTCATCTTCATTGTCAGCCCAACTTTTCTTTCTGAGTTGGCTAAATGTTGATTGACATAATAGCTCCTCCAATCAGATCCCTGCTAGATAGTGATTTAAGGAATCTGATTGGCGGAACTATTATGTCAATCAACATTTAGCCAACTCAGAAAGAAAAGTTGGGCTGACAATGAAGATGACAGAGAGAAATGCTGTATAAAAGGTACTTTTTTTTTTTTTAATACTGTACATATATATTTACAAAAATGTTTATTTCATTAGTATAACCCAAATTATTATTAGAGTTTTGAGGTGACAGGTGCACTTTAATGTGAATTTTAAAAAATGATTTGCAGTGGAAAAAAAAAATATCTTTCCAATAGTATTTTAGTAACCTGAATTCTATTTATTGAATCGGTTTCACCAAAGTTCAAAGTGGCCATTGGTTAGAGGTAATCTGCACTGAAAAGAGTTTTAGATTTATTCAGCAGGGGACATGGAAATGATTTTTGTTCACATAGTAAGTGCTTTTTAGAATAATTTATCATTACATGAAATTATCGTTATGTTGGACGCTTGAAAAATTAAGATTTATGAAAAATATTCGAATGTATTTTGGCATATCACCCACATCACAAAGAAAGACTGAATTAGATACTACCTCATTAATACAACTTTTTATAAATGTAAGGAAAATTCATAGGTCGTCTGATATAAAATAAGAAAAATCCCTTAGTAATAAAAGGTCTGCTCTGTTAAGAAATCAACATGTTGTTGTCACAAAAAAATCCAATATTCACATTAAAGAAAAACTAATGTCTCCTAATAAATCACGTGTTCATTTAGTCTACATGCCAGCAACTCATTAAATCCACAATCTTTTCCTTCCATTCCAACTACTTGATTATTTATGTGTCTCCCGCATTCATTATTTCACAAGTACATGGCAGCCTGTGTAGCTCCACCCACTGCTGAAAAAGCTATTGTTCTTAACATTGGCTTTTTACAGACCATGTATGAAAACCAGCACATTCACAGTTTAATGTACCAAGTGATATTCCCCAACCAGTCAAACAATATACTGTATGTGTGATGATGTGTCAGGGCTTCATCAGTATGTTAATGAGGATCCAATGTGGCAGCCATGAAATACTAACACCAGCATTCAATAAGATAACTCTATAGCCCAGAGGTACCGATTTGCTGCTTTATAATTGAACGGTTAAGGCTGGCAGACCCTGAAATTTTGGCATATAAATTATGGCTAGAGTAGATTAGTTCTTTTTGGGTGTTTCTGTCCTTTTAAAGATATGGATAGAACATCTTTTATTCAGAATGGGAATTTTAAAAAGGGGGAATAATAACTTAACCTTTACAGGGTTTGGTTTACTATAAACATAATCCTACACTATACTGTCGGCATCTAGTTGCTCCTGGAACTTGCAGGGTTAAGATCTTCTGCTCTTGTCCCACCACAATTGTGATTCCATTGTGGAGCCACTGTCTCTCCTCCTTGACTGCACTGGCAGTGTAGGCACATGCAGGAGGTCTTTTAAATGGAAACAGTATTTTTTGCCACATGCACTGACAATGCGTACCTGGAAGACTGGCAGCAGCACGTGAAAGTCACAATCCCATTGGTAGAAGAGCTAATAATGGTCATACAGCAGGCTACAGGTAAGTAAAGAATACCTGCTGAAAGAACTGCCCTTACACAGACTAATCTCTAATAAGTGGAGGCTAGGAGAAATGTCAGACTTTGACTTTTGCCTTTTTAGCTGATGGATTTGCCACAACTGCATCACAACAAAATGATTCTTCTGTATCGAGGCAAACCACGCTCTGCACTTCATAGATGTAGTTAAATGTTGAAAGTTAAAATCATGGAAACAGAACACAAATAAATAATCTAAAGACTAAAAAAAAGCACCTACTCATACCCATCTACATAGTGAAGTGTATGTGTGGAGAATGATTTATTATATTTATACAGCTAGCTGTTCAGAGCAGTACTTCCATAATTAAAACTAGTTTTCATTTATATTTATAGCACAGTTTGTCTCTCGCAGTCTACTGGAAATCTACACACAGTTTACTTTTGTAATTAATTCCCTTTCCAACTTCATGTTGTTTTTAGGGTGTCCCAATTCATAAAGGAACAAGTAATAGTTCTTAATTCCCAAAAAGGGAAAACTGTAGGCAGAAATGAAAGCCTTACTTACCGTACTTTGAGAACAAAGTTAAAAGGGTCGCTTAGCTTAAGAAATGGAAGAAATCAGAACTATTTTCTATTAATAGTTGACTGGGAAGAAAGCAGTTTATCAGAAAGTAAAAGTATCTCTAAAAGTATCTGCATTGTTCTTGTGGGTATATAAACATTTTTTACCCATTCCTAAGGCTATACAGTACTATGCAAAAAAAAAAAAAAAACCAGAAAAGGGCACAAAGAATTGCTAACCAAAAGCAATAAAAGAAAAACATAATGAGTAATATCTCATACATTTTATCATGGGGAGGTACAACCTGTAGCCCTCCAGCTATTGCTGAACTACATTCTCATTCCTCAGCGTTTGCATAGTTGTGTTATGGTGAACTTCTTTTAGACATATCCGTCCTATTAATTTGCTAAAATATGAATACAGTTTAGAGTTTGTTTAAAAGAAGCGTGTCTTCTCCTGACCCGAATCATATGTCCTCTTAGTGAACTCTAGTAAAAGTTCATTAACATGCCTAGAATACTGATAATGCAATTTAATAGGTTTTACAGCAAATCATGATTATAAGACCTGTTTTTCACAATATTTTTTTAATATAGAAGACATTAAAGGAGAAGTAAACATTGCGTGCTGTTCTGCCCACTTGTGAATGTCACACTTCCAGGAATTTTCAGCAATCTAAAAACCCCTTTAAAAAAATGTTTGTACCAATTATGTTTAATGTCATTTTATAATAAGAAAAAGACCATGCTGCTCCACTATATTGACATTAGTGGAACATCCCCTTTTGTGACGGAGTGCACAAAATCACAACTTTGGGGGGGGGGGTCGTTAATCTCCCTTTATACCCTTTATTAATGTCATTATATGCAGTTCTTCACAATCTTCTCAGAAAACACTGGCCTGTGCATTTTAATGAGCCCACTGGCATTGTATGTTCCAACAATTCTAATTTACAAATATTTTTCAGAACGTATCTTTCTGTTCAGACTGTATTATTATTATTCTTTCAGTTTGCATATAATGCAGAGGTCAATTTTTATATATGCCTCAATAAAAATGCAAACAAGAAATAAGTAAATTAATTTAAAAACTGAAAAAAATAAAGACCAAGACCAGTAGCTCAATTCTCTTAAAATACTGCTATCTACAACATACTAACAATAAATTCCAAGGTGCAAACACTTCTAAGGAATTATTTATGAATGCTGTATATGGATGCATTAGTATGTAAAATTTGCTTAACATGAAATTAGTTCCTCTTTAAGAAAAAAAAATTAGTTGACTTATTTTAACCAAAATGTTAAATTTCTTTCACTATAATGCAGTCTACTGTTTCATCACCATAACTCTCATCCCTTCTTTAGGACCTCCGTATTAATCTCATTCTTTATAGTTTCACATTTCAGGATATATTTTTACCTGGCATTGCCCACTCCCTTGTTATCCTAAAGTGGACCTGTCAAGGTCTGCTCCTATGCCCGACTTGAATCTTAAGTCGTGTTTGGGCGGGTCTAAAAGGATGACTGACATAAAAGTTCCTCCAATCAGATCACTTAAATCACGATCTAGCAGGGATCTGATTGGAGAAGTTATAATGACAACCATTATTTAGCTCCGCCCAACCTGACTTTTGATTCAAGCCGGGCAATGGAGCAAAAAAGAAGCAGGAAGTTTGCTTCTTTTGCTATAGTCTTAGCTGAATGCTTTTAAAAATTCAGATGCTAAATGATAACATTTAAAATAAAAAGCAGTACAATTTCTATGGGATGCTGCTCTTTTCTGCTACATTTTGCCCATATATAAGTAAATTTACCAAGACCTAAGTTGAGAGAATTTATGCCAGTACATTGTAGCCAAGGACCAGTTTGGCTAATAGTAAGAGTAGTGTCCTGTTTGTACATATGCGGCTGGGAGATTGTCATGAAGTTGCCAACAATTTAACCCAGCAAAGAAAATAATGCATTATAATAAATAGATGAAGTTAGTGTTGTGCATATTGTAGCTGAATTCATGCAATGAATTAAAAGCTATGCTTCTGTTAACAGAGGAGTTGCAGCTGATGACAGGAACCAATAAATAAAAAAATAAACACTTTTTACTTAGGCCACTTAGATATTGTTACAGATGTCACAACATGTACGTTTACATCAACTCCTGTAAAACTAAAGCAGTTGTTGTTTTTGAATTTTACATTTTTGAATTTGAAGAAGCACGCATTGCACTTTGAATTTTAAGAAACACGCATTGCACTAGGCTGAATTACTGAAGTACAAAAAAAAACTAATACTGGGACATTGCCTTTACCTTATACAGCTGTAGTGTTTAAATGTGCTAGCTGCCTTCTGACATTCCAAACAGAGTTGAATTGCACCAGGATAATCTTCCTCCTTTAAATTAGAGAGAAAACATTTTAAACAGAAGATTTCAATAGATGGAGAAATCTTGCAAAGGTAGCAGATAAACTATGATTAGCTATCACAAATTAAAAAAAGAATTCAAGATTTCAAAATGACTAATTCATACTAATATAGAAATTTGGAGGGGGATTCACCATTCAGCGAAGTGAGCTCCGAATCCTTCGCCTCACTTCGCAAATGGTGTTATGCGCTCGCTGATGTCCTGCACACGGACATCTGCGAGCGCATTAAAGGGATTCTAGTCTCGGCAAGGCAACTCTTTTGGTCTCGCCGAGACGGGAATCCCTTTAACGCACTCGCTGATGTCCGCGTGCACCATTTGCGAAGTGAGCCAAAGGATTCAGAGCTCACTTTGCTGAATGGTGAATTCCCCCCTTGGTCTTGATGACACATTCATGAAATGGGTTCTGATTTTTTATCACAAATCATACTCTTTCTGATAGATTCCCCCAATCCACAGGTACCACACAAGACTGACCACTGTTACCCTATTTATTTGTGCTAGTAATCTACCCATTGGCTGCAATCATCTGGAATTTTTTCATCAAAAGAAACATTATCCCTTTATGTGGATGACATATTGATATAGCAAACAGACATGACCACTCTTTAAAATCACTTCTAACCCATATCAAATTTACTCTCCTCCTTACCTGGTTTCCTAATTAACTGAAATAAATCCATTCTATTTGCTAAACAAGGACCCACTATCCGACCTCTTCCTAGGTCTATTTCTCTAATGTGAGTTGAATCATTCAAATATCTAGGTATAAATATTCACAAAAATACTACCCATTATATTCCTCTCAACCTAAACTCAATATTGCTCAATTCTGACTATTTCACACTGGTCTAAATTATCACTCATTCTTTAGCACTGCATAAACCTATTGAAAAATTATTATTTGCATACAGCTATTTATATTTGACATAATTCTCCAATCTATCTATAGAATTCTTTTTCTTTCCAAAAAATTACAGGTGATTCTCAAAAAATTAGAATAACAACCAAAAGGTTTTTTTTCAGTAATTCTATTCAAAAAGTGTAACTCATATGTTATATAGAGTCATTACAAAGAAAGTGAACATTTTCAATTGTTTATTTATGTTAATCTTGATGATTATGGCTTACAGCCCAGGAAAACCCAAAAGTTGAACCCCAAGAATTGAATTACTGAAAAAAATTGAGAAGCAACTGTAACTAATAATGACTCCCTTTTATCTGAAATAATAAAGTGTCCAGAATTATGGACTAAATTATCAGCAATGTGTTCTTATGGTGAGTTAAAACATACCAATTGGGCTGCTCAATCCATATCAGTAAGGCATCTAGATAAAGTTGCAAGTGAGTATTAAGGGTGCTCAGGAGCGAGGATGGACTACGTCCAAACAGAACAGCATTCAATTGAAAAATCTCCGGCACTCCAAGAGTAAAATCGAAAACTTTTATTCCATGACAAAGTTAAAAGCAGGTACAAAACTCATTAAAATCATAGGAAGCAGCACTAATGCATTTCACGCTTTGCGCTTATTCATAGTGTACTGTGCTTCATTTCTTACAACCTTATAAATGAAGGAAATCAGGCAGGTAGCGATGCTCTCACCTGTGGAGTATGTATCGGATTGGCTCAAAATCTAAGTAGGTTTAACTGGCCCACATAGAGGCTGATTAATAACCCTGTGCAGCTGGAAGTATTACTCATGCGCTGTGTGTGTGTGTCTGTTGCTCAGCGATCACCTGCCAAGTAGGCTGGACTGGGATGCCGGCACCCTGCAAAACTCATCCTCTCACTCAGTCAGCGTGCACAGTGAACAGTCTCCAAAGAGGGTGGATCAAGGTAGGCTGGGAGGGCATGCTGGGATTTGTAGCAGTATCTAAGTAGGTGTAACTGGCCCACCTAGAGGCTGATTAATAATCTTGTGGAGATGGAAGTATTACTCATGCGCTGTGTGTATCTGTTGATCAGCGATCACCTGCCAAATAGGCTGGACTGGGATGCCGGCACCCTGCAAAACTCCTCCCCTCACTCAGTGGTGAGTTAGCCCTATTGTATGTCCATAAACATCACTTAGCCTTCCAAATCTATTATTTATATGTGTTTAAACCCAGATAATACTGATAAAGCTACATGGGATAAACTTGATGGCTCAGTTGTGATATTGCAAAAACTCCTGTTCTGTAAACCCGTACCCCGTTGCGATAATACCATTGCCCCTTACCTCTGTACTAAAAGCCTTGAATTCATTGCTGCCACTAAACCCACCCTATTTAACTGCAGGATGAAAAGCGACTGGTTGAAGTAGCTGGAGACAAAGCACATCAGTATTATACTATATATAGACTTTCAGTATTCCCTGACTCCTAAACATTTGAGCAGATTAGTTCTTCTTTAATCTGCGGGTCCGCAGCCTACACTGAAGGAGCCTTCACTCGTTGGGGAGTGCTACCCCCCCAACACAGGCACGATGATGTTCAATCATCAGAGCCTGCAGTTTGGGGAAAGGTGCTGGTGAGTGATGTCACCTTTTAGGCACTCGGTGCAGAAAGGGTTCACCATCACTGGTCAAAAACCTCTGCTGGTCCTGCTCCTCAGTTCTCTGAATAGAACAACAAAGGATGGCACTCATTTGCATGCTGTGCAGAGTCTACGCTTTCTTAATGGGAAAACTAAAAAAAACCTTTTACATTTTAACATAATTTAGTTCATTATGGTGCAAACATTTCCATCTCCTTCTCTGATTTAATCAAATCTGTGAATCTAATTTCCAAATGGATTTCCAAATCTGCTGAGTTTGAACACAAACACAACACATTAAGCCTAACCACTCGCATGTCACATGACATATTTCTAACTGAATAATTCTATAATGTAATAGAAACAAGTAACTGTAACTGTGAACTCCTGTGGATGATTTCATTAGGAATAAGGTAAACAACATGCTTCAAAGGGTCTTTCACATGTGTACATAGGAAGCATGCAGAGAAGAGATTCTGGCACACTTTATGTGAAGGCTCCTGCTGGTGCAACAGTGATTCATATGAGGTGTCTTAAAAGAATAGTAATAACAAACATGAAAATGCTTTAAATGTATTTATAGTTACTATATATTTAATCTGTGTTTCTAAAAAATTTAAATTGTGTCTCTGAAGTATGATGTTTAGCTTTAAAAATTAGACTTTCTGGGACACATCCTGAACATTTAGATTGTAAGCTCTACAGGACAGAGACCTCCAACCTCTTGTGTCAACTTCAACATAGCACTAAAGTGAAGTATCCTTGTGATCTCATACTGTATTGTTTAATGCACTTTTCCCATGTCTGTGTTATATTTTTATTTTTACTACTGAGCTGTACAGCGCTGAGTATGTTTGCGGCGCTTTATAAATAAAATTATACATACATAAAATAGGTATTCTCTAAAGCACCACGGAAAGCAATGGGACTGGGTAAGGTCTGTTCAACAACATGGTAGCTATCAGTAAAGACAAAACCACACAGAAAGCAATATCATTTATGAATTTAACATCAAAAGATAACATTATTACAAGTGTTGTATTTGAATTAGTGTCATGACAATCCGAATGGGAATTTGTATTTTTTGGGTGTTACTCATCCTTAAAAAGTACAGCAAAATCAAAAAATAAAATATCCATGTTAAAGCTACATTACTACTAGAAAATGTGTTATTTGCAGTTAAAAATGACATGTATTGACTTTGTTGAGCTGTAGGGCCCAAGTCATAAACATGTATTATGTTAAATGAAATAAAGAAATTTGACATCACTGTTAAATAACACTATTAAATATTTGAATTTCTCATTACTATTGATCCATACAGTGATGTTTTGTATATTTAATTCCTGCATGTGCAATAGAAATATACAGATAAAGTAAATAAGTTCAAATAGCTGCCAAAAATAATATTATAATTACCTCTAGCATTTCACTCAGGCGAACATCTGTCCTTTGCTGCCAAAAGAAGATAAAATACATGAATATATTTTGTAAAATATATTCCAAAATAGTAAGGAATCTTAACAAACACAGTTTTTATTACCAGAGTTTTAATTGTCCTCAGAGACTTTAGTAGACCAATCAACTGCTGCCTTTTCCTTTGGTTTGCAAGAAGTCCCAAGCTAGCTTGAGTAAATCCTTCTTTTGCTGCATTAAGGTGTCTATGAGGATACAATGGAAATAAATAAAGTTACAATTCTAAAGAAAGAGTTTGTAATGTCTATTACCATCATTCACAGTGTGATAAACTGTATTTCATCACAATTTGGCATGCACCTGAAATTACAATTTTCGAATTCTACTAAATCTTGAAGCCAAATTCCACACACAAGTCACATTTGACTGAAATTAAGGCCAGTTTCTTGCCCTGTTTTCCAAGGGCTCTAATCCATGTTTGGGGGATCTGATACACTGTATAGTACATTACATTAGGGGGAACTGCTAAAGCACTGTATTGGGCTTTATATTGGGAGGGGCTGATGCTGCACTGTATGGGACATTATATTAAAGGGGAACTGATGCAGCACTTAGTGGGACATTATATTAAAGGGGAACTGATGCAGCACTTAGTGGGACACTATATTTGGGGGGGGCTACTGCTGCACTGTATGGGACACTATATTTAGAGGAAATTGCTGCTGCACTGTATGGGACACTATACTTAGAAGAAACTGCTGCTGCACTGTATGGGACACTATGTTTAGAAGAAACTGCTGCTGCACTGTATGGGACACTATATTTAGAGGAAACTGCTGCTGCACTGTATGGGACACTATATTTAGAGGAAACTGCTGCTGCACTGTATGGGACACTATATTTAGAGGAAACTGCTGCTGCACTGTATGGGTATTAGTGACAAATTTGACAGTGTTATTGTTTGGATCCTTATCTTTATTACTTCTCTTATGTTTGTCTATTTTTTTTGTATCTCCAAAAGCTGTGTGCACTGTACTTGTTTAAAAATGGCATTCCATCCTAAATTCATTTATAATGTGCCAGATGAAAGGGTTTTAGTGACAACTTGCAATGATTTCCAATACAGTTAGCCATTAAAAGGTATGAAAGTCGCATCTCTTGTTATTTTCTATCTATAAGGTTTACTCTTCTATATATAAGGTTTCACAGGGGGTTACTGATTTTCAATGGAAAGGTTTCATACAGGAAAAGTCAGTAAAAACAGACCCCAACCTCAAAGAGAAAATTAGCCACTGGAAAATATTGTATGCAAGATGTGATGCACGTTGTACATTTGGTTTTGTGCAATAAGCTCTTTTTTGGGGGGAGTATAGCAAATCAACACAAAAACCCATAGAAAGGAGAATAGATCATTTTTTATTCTATTTATACCTGTCAATGTCAGAAAATAATTTAGAACATAAAATGCATTCTAAGAGCGAAATTTATTAAACTCAGAAAAGCTCGTTTTCGCTTTTCCAAGTTTAATAATCGCGCGAATGCTCTGAGTGTTCGGGAGAACAGGCTGCACGTTCTCACAATAAGTATCGCGAGACTTGGTGCAAGCGATACTTGCCGTGAAAAGCCTTTTCTATAGAGTACATCCATGGAAAGGGTAGCTAAACAGTACAGCTACCCTTTCCATGGATATATTGTATAGAAAAGCTTCTCACAACAAGTATCATGCACCAAGTCTCACGATACTTATTGCGAGAACGTGCAGCCTGTTCTCCCGAACACTCAAAGCGTTCGCCCGAACGCTCAGAGTGATCTCGCGATTAATCTCTGAAAAGCCGAAACGGCTTTTTCGAGCTTAATAAATTTTGCCCTATTGTTATGGAGTAATACAATTTATTTGCACAGCCAGGAACAAATATATGTATTTGTATTGTGATGGATGGCTATATGATATGTCAGCCATTATTGTTCTATGGTAGCCATTTTAGCTCTAGCTCCACCATCTTGAACTTTATGTTACCATTTAACTGGAGCTGTAACCCTGTCCCTGAAATTCCAGGGACCCAAAAGATAATAATGTTTTCATCCTTTAACCTTTGATTTGGCCTAAACTGGAAACAATTGTGACTACAGTATTAACAGTGAACTAAGCAGTTTATGACCTCTCAAGTACAGGAGAAAACTGACCATAGTGCATATCCCAATGTATCCTTGCTTTGTATTCCCTATTGCAAAGACGCATGGAGTGTTTTGGACAGTATGTCAGAAAGCCATAGAAACAAAGCATTGTTGATTGCCATTAATTTCAACAGGGACTGCAACAAAATCCGCTATGCTGCCTTAAGGCAAATGGTAAACATGAAAAAATTGCTTTTCATGTATAATTGCCCTTAAGTTTTTAATAAAAAAACATATTAATGTTCCTACCTTGAAAGTCAAGGAAATACTATAGAGCATTTTTCTTTAGAATTACCTTCTTCCATTAGTGCAGATAACAGCTGCTAGTTGAAGACTAGTCTGTAGTGATGTAACACGCTCCAGCTCCTGTAAGGGAAAAATAAGAAATTTGCTTGGAGTCTGGGTTTAGCAAGTGGTCTTTCAAACCATTTGTCCCTATAAATTTTTGAGTTACCTAAACAAAAAATGCATTTCTCTTTTCCTGAAACCATTTGTATTGTCCATTTATAAAACTTATTCAGGGGAATGCAAGAAGCAGTGTGGGTAAAAAAAAAATATGTAAACAGTAAAGATAACCCTGCGCTATTAATGTCGATACAGTATCAAATGGTGTGCATTAATAATGTGCCAATCATATTGCTCCAAATGAAATGCAACATGTTCTACTTATTAAATACAGCATTCATAATACTGGTACTAACTAAGAATATTGCATTTTTCCAATTATGTGATAAAACATTGAGATATATCAAGCCTCTTATCATCTGTTAAGTCATATCACAACATTAAAGTGGAGATAAAGTCACAGGCTGTTTGGCATGCTAGCTGAGTTAAAGGGGAACTAAAGGCAGTGATGATTTCGCCACTCAGAGTTCACCCAATTTTGAGCAGCACATCACTACATGTGTCTGGAACAGGTGTGATGACATTAAAGCCACTCTGCACCGCTGATGCTGGTCAGGAGGGGGAGCCAGAATGCAGTTTCACACCGGTAGCTGTACCGATCCCTGTGAAACTGCCTTTGTTCTTTAGAATAGTTGCTCCATTCCCAATGACAGTTAGGACTTCCCAGCTAGTGTCAGGTATATTTTATAATATATTAATATTATTTCTGCCTTTAGTTCTCCTTTAAGTAAACCCTAGCTAAGCAAATAAGTTTACCCTCATCCCACCCAAGCCCCCTGTTTCAGTGTGAAAGGAGGACTCAGAGGCAGTAGAGTTGTGCACTGTGTTAGCCATAGATTTAAGCAAAGACAAGAGAGTACCGGTACAAGTGATACCTTTTATTATAACGAAATAGATGGTAAATGCAAGCTTTCCAGGCTCCTAAGGCCTCTTCATCAGGCAATAATATGGAACTGGAACTCATATTACTCATATTACTGTTGCAGAGGTAAACAATATTTGCAAACATAATACTAAAACACTATCTGCAGTTACAGTTCTTCCTCTTATAATGTGTTTTCACTTCTTGCTTTTTTTCCTTCTCATAAATATAAAAACCTTCCATTTATTACTGGAACCATCATGTACATAAAGTATTCAGGTGTGTATGTGTGTGTGGGGGGCACAATTAACCTCACAATCCACAGGATAATACTTGTTTCATTTTATTCCAATTAACATGCAGCTGTCAAAAAGCAATAAAATTGGATAGTGAGTAAATAGGAAAATACTGAAAGAAAACTACCCAGCAAATTACAGCCCGGTTTGAACGAATACCTTTTGTTCACAAATTAGAAGAAATCTAGGCTATCTACAATATTGAGTGATGGAAATGTATGAAAGCCAACACTTCAGTGTAATGATAAACATTCATCACAGTACTGAGCACTTCATTGAAATGCTGACTTCAATTAAATTGCTCCACTATTCAAAAGGTAACTGCTGTAGATTTTCTAATGCATTACAAATGCTCATTCTTTGCGCAATAAAGAAAGCCATACTTCCTTTAGATTAAAAATATATGGCTAGCCGAGTTTTCAAGCAATGTTATCCAACACCTACAGTGTAATATGAAATCCACACCTCGCTGATTTTATTTCAAAAAGATAATACATTTGTGTTGCGTCTGTTAAAGATTAAAGATGTTTCCCCTCAAAATTAAACTTTAGCGTCAACCTACATTGGCACAGTTTTATGCGCGACAATACATCCCAAGCTGCTCCTCATTGATTTATCTGTTAAGTCGCTAGCGTGCCATTACAAGTTCCCAGGTAGTCATTTACTCCTAGAAACCATCTATGTTGGAATTTTCAGTGGTTCGCTAGCTGCTTTCAGGTAAATCAATGGAGAATTGTTTGATGCGCTTTGTAAAAACCATTGAGTAATTCGGACACTTAACACAGTCGCAGACCTACAGCGTCTGAGTCTGTTAAAGTAGCAAATTTGGCAAGGCATACTGGGTTGCATTTGCCATTTTTACTTCACCAGATCAAGGTGGCAAATTAGGGGGCTGATGGCAGGGCTGCTACTGTCCAACTGAATATACTATGCAAGGACGCGTTGAGAACTATTGAAGCGCGGTGACCCAAAGTGTGGAAAATTTACATTGACAGTTAAAATTCTCACTTTGATTATTAAGCTCCTCAGTGTTGCACTGCCCTAAGGCCTGGGCCACACTAGCTGTATTGTAGCGGAGCTGTTTTTAATTAGGCTCATTATTGTCTACAGCACGAAACAAAATAGTGTGGATTATCCAACAGGAAACAATGGATACTATTTTTCCAGCTCCGCTACAAAACAGCCAATGTGTCCCTGGTCTTAGAGCAGTGGTTCTTAACCTTGTTTGAGGTACCGAACCCACCAGTTTCATATGCACATTCACCGAACCCTTCTTTAGTGATAAATCACTTGATCTGCGTGTCTTGACCTCCGTGGCGGAGGCTCCGCCGAACCCCTGAGACCGACTCACCGAACCCCTAGGGTTCGATAGAACCCCACTTAAGAACCACTGTCTTAGAGTGTAAAGCAGAGATAACTTAAAGTGTACCTGTTTCCCTACAATGCTGTAGTAAACTACATAATGATGAGCAAGTGCAAAAGCAGTAGTAGGTCAGAATTCTGCTTCTGGACTCGCTCAATTAAGTAATTTTGAAAAGTAAGCAGGAAGTGAAGAGGATCACAGAAAAAAGGGGTCAGTTGAGTATTGCCCACTTTAACAATCACCCCTAGACAAAACAAGCCTTTAATTCCCTTTTAATTATACCTATGTTCAGTTATTGTCACCAGATAAACAATCTTAGGGAACAGAAAAGGGCAGGCATTATACTTAAACAGTATTTTATGCACATATTCTTTAAAAGTATTTTTTATATTTTTAATAATCGTATATGACAAGGATTACTGTAACATCTTAAGCAAGGTAAGTCATTGGTGGAGCAATCACTAGGTTGTTTGTCACTGGGGAGAAACCAGTGTGGCAGAACAACCCCTGTAACATTAGCCTTATACTGTATGTTAATGTCTATAAAAAGAAAATGAATAAAGATACAAATTATTTAGTGCAATATTCCTGTTAATAGCTTGCTGGAATGGAACATGGTCACTGTGCTGATCAATAGCTCACAAAGGAAATTTGTCATAACGCAAATTTTATTTACTCTTGAAAGTTCCCTAATCAAAATGGAATATCACTTGCCATAAAAACCAGGAGAATAATTGGTAGCTAGAAAAATGAATTTGCATCTGCTTAAAAAAAAAGAAAGAATGAAGACTTTCAAGCTGGAGTTCATCAAAATTACTGAAGTTGACAAGCACTTTAGCGCTGAAAAAAATGCGTGTGTTCTTTTGGCTTCTGAAAATGTAATAATGAGATTTTATGCTTCTAAAAGAAAAATTAGAATTAAAAAAAAAAAATGAATCGAACAATTAGAGATTAATGATACTGGGTAAGTAATGATTAAACATTTCCAGTATTAGAGAAGCAGACTAGATTCACTCTAAGCACAGCTACGGATCAGTTCCTTGTGGAAGGAAAGACAGGAATAAAACATTTGCTTCATAGCATATTTTCTGTCTGATATAACTGCTCAGGATAAGATAGCATGCTTACTGAGGACAGGGATGTCAATCAGCCACCCTGGCAGCAAGATGTGGTCCACCAAAAGCAACGTTATGGCCCCCAGCCTTTATAAAAGTTTCAATGACTATAGAATATTTCCATAGTAAAGCCACGACTGTGACAGTAGCAGTCTATTGAGACTGTTTTTAGCTGACAAATTCACACCTTTATGCAACATTTCCAACTTCAGCTAATAACCCCCTATCTGTGGGCAATAGAAAATGATAGGGGAAAATAACCACTTGAAAACTTTTGCTATAGGACAGGGATGGCGAACCTATGGCACGCGTGCCAGAGAGGGCACGCAGAGCTCTCTCTGCTGGCACGCGAGCCATTGCCATACCCTGTCTTCAGTAGAGGCCGCGGACCCGATCTGAAAGTTTTCAGACCGGATCCGTGGCCTGCACTGAAGAAGCGCACACGAGCAGGGGAGTTCTCCTCCCACGACACATATGCGCTCCTCCGGCGCCTGCTTCCCCCTGCAGCTGTAAATCGCGGTTTCCGGCTCTGTCCCTGCATGTCAGCAATCAAGTCATATACTTATGCTGACAAGACGACTTCTCTGCCTCTGACCTACAAGGCACTCAAACTTCAATTACTGCAGCAACTTAAGCCGTATATAACACGCTGATTTTAGGACTCTGACTGCCTTTCTGACAGTGACCAGTACTAACTTCACTTTATTATTTAGACATATTCCTTCATTACCTAAAATTGATTCTAAGATTATATATATATATATATATATATATATATATATATATATATATATATATA
>WMED01000785.1:6293-31523 GCA_019650415.1 Pipa parva
GTCAGGGTGACTATTTAATGCTGATAACGTATTTGGCTGCCAAGTATTTCGTCAGAATGATACGTTAGAAATGGAACTGTAGCTATTTACAATGCTTTTCTTCCCTATTAAAATGTGCAAATTTGCAATTATTTGTCAGCACAATTAGGAAGCCGATCATCAACTGGAGAAGCTATCGCAGAATGTGTTCAGCTCCATTTATAATGCATTGCTGCACATTTGACTGGGGTTCTGTTAAATAGGCAGTCGTCCTAATGTTGCACCCAGTTTAGAGTGTTCCTTAATATTGAACCAGTGCTATATTTCCCTAAAGGCACTGCATATGGAGTATTCTTAATATACATATGTTCAACCTGACATTTGTAATTTCAAGTTACATGAAATTATGGGGTATGTTTATCAAAGTGTAAATTGTCTTGTAGATGCATGAATTTGCAATGTGGCAGATTCTTTTTTTTTATAGTAGAATTTTTATTTGTTTTACAATACAACAATTACATAACTCAAACAAAAGGGGTAAATGCGATTGTCAACTACATCCAAAACAACATACAATCTTATACACCATGGACATTATGATTGTTTACTATATCCTTAGCAGTGAATTAATTATAAATATGAATAAACACATCTTTTATACCAATTCCCTGGTTCTTGTACTTTGTTCTTGCTCAACTGTATTTAGTGGTCAACATCATTTGATATTCCCCACAGATCAAGCCATGGGTTCCAAATTGCCCAGTACTTTTTCCCAGCACCTCTCGCTTCATATGTCATTTTTATTAGGGGAAGATTCTTATTGATTAGGGTAATCCATTGCTCTTTCGATGGGGGAATAGGGCCCATCCAGTGCATAACTAAATTCACAATGTGGCAGATTCTTGTTCAGATTTGTGACACTATGTCAATAATTTATGTGCACACCAATTAGTGTTGTTTTGCTGTATTTATTATGCATCAAATTGACAATTCCCAAAGGCATACTGGCATAAATACATGGATTGGACTTTGCCAAAGGAAGTGGTAAATTAGGGGGCTCACACCAGGATTCCTGTTACTGTTCTGCTGACATTTTATTTATCTATACAAAGGGGTGTGTCCAGTTAGTGGGTGTGACCTAATGCAGCCAGCACTCTGTGCCTGTAAGCTCCTGAGATGTAAATCTGGCAGTCTACAGAACTTAATGTATTCTCATTACAGGAGCATTGATGGAAACACTTGGCTTTTCTGTGTGATACAATGAAGATGATAACTGTATTTCTGAATGTGCACCCAGGGGTGTTTATTTCAGAAGCCTTTTTTTTTTCCGGATTGTCCTTTGCACAAGAGCACAAATTTGAGTGTTAAAAACATTTTCTTTAACTGAAGGGAGTTTTGGGTTAATACTATCCCTTGATCTCACTGATACGTTTAATGCACTATTAGTGCTTGTTTTGTTGTTCCTGCGCTTTTCCTTAGGTAACAAGAGTTATCACCAAATCTGTATTTCAGCTGTACTTTGCAGTTGTTTCATATTTGTGGGAATATGCTGGAAAATGTAGTTTTCTATCATCCCTTCATATTTTTGTATAAAACGTCATCCTAACTTTCTGATCTTTCCCCAGAGTTCGCTGGATTAATAAGGATTGTGTTTGTGGATAATGGCTAGCATTGCAGGAATAGAACAGGAACAGCAGTAATGTAACAGGATCTGAATATTTCCTGTGCTGCACTGCAAAGACTTTAAGTTTAATCTTCTGTGTTCTATTTCCTCTGTAGGGTTTTCCCTTAGGGGAAACCAATTTCATTTTTCTTTACATAAATCGGGCTTACTTCAGGTTATTTGTATGTAAACTAGCAGAACTAGTTGCCTGACTTGTACAAGATTTTTATTGGATGATCTTTAGGGTAGGTTATTATACTTCTGAAAGTTGTTTCCTATACCTTTTTTGCAATTTACCTATTCCATACCATGTTGCATAACGATGCTGCATTGTAGGTCAGGTTTTGTAGTGGAAGAAAATAATCTATTTATTTGGGACGCATCTACTGCACTATTACATTTTCTGAGAATAATTAGGCAATAAACATAACCTATTTCTGGCATGGGTAGGAGGAATCAAATAAACGAAATATTTAGGAGTTACACATTTTGGATGAAAATTCTGTGGACACAGGAGATATCCAGCACATTTCTTAATCCATGAACAGTAATGATATATAAAGTCACAGGTCCAAATATAATAGAAGCCAGTACTAGTGTCTATAGAACATCTAGAACAGAGATCAAAGGGTCAGAGACCCATATGCTATATAGCAGGGTATAGGGTTAATCATAAATTACTTATCAGTACATTCATATGTAAATGTATTTGTATTATAATACACCCTATTTTATTATACATTTTAAATTGTGGAAGTGCAGATGAAATAATAACCGGGTGTACTGGCAGGGGGTTGTTATGGAAGTGAAGGAATGAAAGAAAGGAAGGAGTTGAAGACCAATGATGACGAGGCCCCAAGATCCATGTTAATAAGCCAGCAAGTACAGAATTAATAACACATAGTAAGCCAAATGGTCTTTTATCCCAGAATTACTATTATTTGCATTTGTAAGAAAAAAAAAATCCACTAATAATATTACATTTTCTGAGTGTATTAATCAGGCATATTTTCAAGAGGAAGGGAGTTGTAAATAAGAGGTTTCCCTACAATGTGATCCAGTTTAGGAGAATGGTTTCAAATATTGCCAAATGCCAATAGGTGACTGACTATTTGGCCAAGCAGGTGCATTTTAATGATTTAGTATATAAATTAAACTCGGATATTCTCTAAAGCCTGAATTCGGCTGTTGAATTCTCAGACCGTGGATTCCCATAGCAAATCCACAACTGTGACATTTCACCCATTGTAAAGTTGCGACTGTGACAATTTTAAACTGGCTCCTGCGACAATATTTCCATAATAAAGTCATAACTGCGACAATATTCTCATTATAAAGACGCGACTGTAGCAGTTGATTGCGACTGTCTTTAGCTTACGAATTCACACCTTTGCATGGCAAATTGGACTTTAGAGATTAACCCCCAGAATTATCAAGAGATAATGCTTCATATTGAGGTTCATTTTATAGAGTTATTTATATAGGCTGTAGAAATGACAAATCACCAACCACATCCTAAATACCACTAAGTATTTGAAAAAGTCACAGTTCCTTAGAAATTTTGTAAGGTTGGCTTAAAGATACCATGAATTATTTACACGTTGGAATGCATTTGGTACATCATTTATATATGTAATTACTTATTTTTACCATTTTTAGGCTGCAGTCACTTACATACCAAAGTCTCTTACTTCCTAGCTATTTCTGTTGCAATATATATATATATATCTCTGAATCCAGTAATTTGACTGACAGGTTTCAGAATTCTAAAAAAACAACAACAAAAAATCACTTTTGCAAAATTCTCAAGCTAATCCATCAAACTCTAGCTTTTAGATTTCAATGGATTTGCTGCAGAGGAAGCAGGTAAAAGAGGAAACAACTGAAAATAAGTAAATAATGTTAGATTTAAAAAAATAACTATCAGTGACTTGACTGTTCCTCTTCCTTTGTACATTTTTATTTATTTATTTTTTAACGAACAGATGTACTTTTTACTATTTTATGGGCTTTTCCCTAGAAACAGGAAAGGTAGTGTTGATTAACATATTTATTATGCTTTATGGGAAACTGTTTAAGCACAAAACTAATCCTTCTGTTTCTGAACTGCTTCCTTCCTTGTGCTTTCTCCTGATGTGCTGTTCTTTCATCGATGCTGATTAACCTTTCTTTGCTCAAAGAGCTATAAGAAAGCTATAGATGAGGTTAGTGGTGTTGTTTTTCACAGTGTCCATTGACTCCATTTTTTTTTAAATTTACTTATTTAAAGAGGATTTTGATCACTGGATCCCTAAGCAGCCTCTTTAGCATAATATAGAGATGCCAAATGTGTGCCTTATAGCAGGTGGACACTGCAACATTCAGCATTTGACTGAAAACATTGGGTGTTGTAGTTCACAACAGCAGAAGAGTGACATAGTTTTCCATCTCTGTTGTAGACTGGGACAAAATATAATTACTGTAGACCAAGCCCTTGTTCATGTAGCTGTGTTCCCAATAAGAAATTAATCCAGTAGAAATAAATTAATTAGACTAGATTAAAGTCTCTTTCACACAAGCTTTATTTTAATATGAGTTAGCCAGACTGATACACACTGTCTGCTCACCTGCAAGTGCATTAGCTTTACTTTGTAAATTGGGTTTCTGTCCAGTGCAAGTTGATTTCCTTTTGCCCCCCTAAACTTATATCTGGTGCAGCTTACATTATGAATGCTGTAAAATCACATGATCAGCATGATGCAATTACACATTTTCCAGGGAAGGGGGAATGTTTTTAAGGCTTATAAAAACACACAGTGTGAAAGAGGCCTTAATGTAATTTTAATTTGCCTTAAGGGATAATAATTTGCACAGTATTCAGACTGGACTACTAATGTTCCACCCACTACATATGCGTTGGTTTCTTTTGCCTTATGTCTGTAATAGCTTTCTTTGGTGTTCATTGCATTCTTTTCTGTAAGGTCCACATGTGGATATCAGCAGAAAATCTATTTGATTAATTACATGTACAGGTATAACCTTTATATTGGATTTAATAAATGAGATTCTGCTTTATTTTCTTTTTCTATGCTCGAAAATAAGACTTTCATGCATACGTCCTAGAAAACAAAGAGAAGTGTGCGCATCCAAGCAGAAGCACTTTTTGAAATGAACCTTCTGAAACGTACCTAAATCAATAGTGCGAATGAGGCCTAAAATCTTACTAACCCATAATCCATGATGCTGCTTGTAGCCCATACAGCTGGTGAGGAAAGTCACATACTAAAATTTAGGATCTTTTTCTGCATTTTCCTATGTCGGTGCTGATTTTTCAGCATATCAGAAAAACAGACAAAAATAATCACGATAATATTACCTTTTTTTTTGTTTGTTTTTAATACTCAGCACCACAATTAATATCCAAGATCACTGCCCAGTAAAGTGGGGTTGTAGTAGCACATAAATAGATATGTGCCCGCAGCACTTGCTTTCATACCAGTGTGCTAAATAGGCAACCCCCAAGCCCAATTGTATTTCTCTGTGCTTGTGCATCTTATTGCTTCATTTGTTTTGTGAAAGGAGTAAATTTGGGACAAAACAGAATTCCCCAGGTTTCCTGCTGTCCTGATGTCCCCCTTGATACTTCTCTGCAGGCTGTTATCTCACAGGCACTCCCCGCGGATGATGGAAAGATCATGCCGCGGCGAATGAAAACTAAAAACAAAACGGTAAGAAAACCATTTTTCTTGCCCATTAGAATTATTATTTTGGGGCAGGGTTAGGTTTTCGTGTAGCAGAAGTCAGCACAAAAGCATAGAAACAGATATGTTTATGTTTACGTTGTCTTGTCCAGTTCTGAGGAAATTGCATCCCTTCAACTTTTTTCAAATACGCTATAACAGGTCATTGATTTAGACCTTTGTTTTCAATTATTAAAATAACTTTATTGGTTCCTCAAGGTGCACTGATGTGACTAATTGATCTCACCCTTGCACTTTGGGGACAAAACTTTTTTTACCATCGTTATACAGTATTTCTGCAGATCACTAGAATAAGTCTGTTAGAATTTGTTTCATTACTGGAATTAAGTCAGAGCTCCATGTGACATCAGTGTGTATGCACTGGCCTGCACCTGAAATTGGGATGAACCTGCAAACCTATTATCTGAGATCTCAGTTGAAGGTTGCAAGTTCACTATCCTAAGCCAAAGCAGAAGTCAGTACCTCAGTCCCACAATAATAAACAAGATTTATCAACAAACTTACTGACAATCATTCACCCATTTTAACTAGTGTTAGAAGAAGATGCTTTGAACTCCAAATCAAAGATGACAAATTGTGTTCTCCTCAACTCAAACAGGATTTTTTTTTACCCCAATAGCATCCCTGTTCTCCTACCTTCATTTCTATATTCCTAATCATGCCCTCAATTTAACACACTTAATTTGTACTGCAAGATGCAAGAAAATATATTTTTAAGGGCTATATTGTAGCACCCGTTCCCCCATAGGTAGAAAAAAAAATCTTTATAATCTTAGCAAAAAGAATTTACTTTAAAAAAAAAAAAAAAAAAGACTTACCGATCAGTTATTGATTTTTGAATATAGTTGTTTAAGACTCTTCATGCTGAGAAAAACAGATAATTGCAATGATTTTCTGAAAATTCAGTAAAGCCATACAAGGATTCAGGGATTTTAGATGATTTTGGCCATATGTGGCATTGTTTAACTAGAATCTATGTGTGATGGATTTTATTGTGCTCAGAAGAGACCTAGAAAAATTGGCATTTCTATGAATGCGTATAAACCTAAATAAGGCTTTCCTTGAAGAATGACTTGTATCCTACTTGATATGAAACCATGCCACGTCACACTTTCTTTACTGCATTGCAGTTCCCTTGGTTTTATTCAGAATATCAGCTATCTAAAAAAGTGTTTGTTGTTTCCAGAATCTTAAATTGATCAATATATTTTGACTTTTATAAAGCCATAGGACTTCGACAATCGGACATATGAAAGGGTCAAAGGGATCTTTGTTATAAAATTATACACTTGTCAGAATGCTTTTTCTAAGCATTTGCAAATGTGCTGTATTACTGAATTTGCATTGCAGTTTTTCAGTTGCCTACAAGGCATGTTTTATGACCTCAATAGTGCATTTAAAGGAACAGTTTAGTCTACTTTCCATCATTTTCAACGTACATCCAGTTTTTACAGAAGTCCCTTCTCTCTCTCACCCACTTCATCTCCAGTAGTTGACTTTGGAAATAAAATGATAGACTTGAGGCTTCTCAATAACCAAGCTGCTGGCCATTTGCTTCTTTCTGATTGATGTTTTACAGAATTTCCAGGACTGTGTGGGTCATGCCAATGGCATTAAGTTTGTAAACTGATCAGATGACGTGGAAGTATAAAAGTGAAGAGAGACTTCTGTAAGAAAGGAGTTTAAAAGCCACTGAAAAAAGTAAATTGTATTGTAAAAATAATTTATTTAACAGTAGCAGTTAGATGGGTAAATAAGTGTTGGTAACTGGACTGTTCCTTTATGATTTTCAAATGCAGCTAAAATAGCACTTGTATAAAACCTATAACTAGCATTAAAAAGCTAGCAATTGCATTATCTTCAGTGCAAGTAGACTTGTCAGAACAGAGTGTGATGTGTTAGGTAAAATACAGTGCAATACAGAGCTTGAATAATTATAGGGCCCCCAATAATATGACAAATGGGTCCTCTCCCTTCCCAAGGTCACAGCACAAACTGCCCAGTTCCCTTTATCAATGCCCACCTGGCCATCTGTTGCACAATTCAGTATTTAGAAACGGATGTGGCTGGCTAGCTGGGCACCCCTGGTTTACTAAGGTGTCTGGGTCCCCTATAGGAGTGTATGCTGTACCTCCCTGATGGTGGTCCTAGTGCAACTTGCCACATAAAGAAGAACATAGGCATATGTGCCTCTACAATTACACATCTCCTGGAAAAAGTCATAGTTTGTAAAATGTGTAGGACATTTTCAAACATCCAAGTACACATGCTTGGAAAAATTGGATTAAAGAAGGGGTGATCCTGTTTTTTTATCTCTAATTGATGAACATTGTACTGATATTTATGCTAGATTAACTTTTTGCACAACTATATTTTTTAAATTAACTTTTGACTCCTTTCATTATGTGAGTCAGTAACTTGAAACTTACCAACCCAATTACTATGGCTGCTTGTAGTTATATCTTGTTGGTATAACTACAACAAGGTTTACATTTCCCAACACTGGCTAATGTTGGGAAGTGTATACCATATACAGTTATTGAGGCTGTCTATTCACCCAGCAGCCATTTAGGATTCAGCCCAGTTCCATACTCTTCCTGAGCTAGAATGTTGATAAATTTGATTGCAATTAGAAGGAAGATCTTGTCAGATTTTCTAGAAGCCTAGCAGAATGGTAATCAGGTGATACAAATCAGGAATTCAAATTGAAAAATAATATTTTTACCAGTATAAAGTATAGATAACTGCTCTTCCAAGCCATTTGGGAATGTATTGTTTCTGGTGCTACTGCTCTTTTAACATCAGTTTGGTTTTAAAAACCTATTATTCACCATTAAGTTAGAGAAGTGTGAGCATTTTGCTTGGCTTCTGTGATAAATGTAATCCTTCTTTGTGACTAAACCTGGTATTGTGAGTGGCACAAGCAGAACCTAACTGTATATTGTTCTAGATAAGTAACTGTAGGGCTGTGTTGGGGCTATGGTGATGTGAAGCAGTATTCAATATTCTTTATGCCTGAATTTTGTCTCTTACCAAATGCATTGATGGCTTCATGGGTCACTAATATAGGGGGAGATGGTAAGACTGATGGCTGCAGTGTCTTGTTAACCATTTGCATGCATTTCTTTATAGAATAAGTAAATCCATTTTCTGCAGAGTCCTTGTGCTGTAATCACTTTCTCACCTACATTGCTTTACAAGCATGATCAACTGGAACAAAATAGTATTAACACCAAGGGTGGCTCTCTGGCTTTAGTGGTGTACTGTGGGAGTTGTGGCCAGCCAGACAGCCACAGGTTGGAAATGTTTGATGTTCACAGTGCTTGTGGTTTCCTGGAAGTAAAACAGCTGTCATATTTCTTTTATCAAGTCATGTCAATATCGTAGTAAACTGGAAAAACTAGATGTCTGGTCAACATATTTCATTTGATAGTCTATTAATAAAATACATGAATGAATTGAATTTTCAGCATGTTGCATAATAACCAAATCAGAAACCTGGTAAAAATATTGGATGATACTATAAGGGTTTTGGAATTTCCAGTTTACTATGGAAAGCTGAATTCACCAGCTTTATTCATCTGCTCATATGCACCAGGCAAACAAAGGCTGGAGGAAACTTCAGATAAAATATTCTGCTCATTTTTGGTTACTTCTTGCGTCAAACATTGTTTATTTGTCGACTCAAAAATTGTCTGTTTTGTTTGATTTTTCTCTTTTTAGTAAAACCTTTGTTTCAAACATGGTTCATAGTCAACATGATTTATTTAGGTCTCTTTAAGTCGTGCTTTCCTTCATTTAACAGGACCTGACGGCACTGGCTAAAGAACTAAGAGAGTTGCGTATTGAGGAGACAAATCGACCAATGAAGAAAGTGACTGACTATTCTTCCTCCAGTGAGGAGTCTGAGAGCAGTGAGGAGGAAGATGCTGAGAGTGAAGCACAAGATGGTACCGTACCGGTCAACGACATTCCTAGACTCATGTACGGGGTGCCTTTTTTTTAGAATGTCATTTTACATTTATATGTTATAGAAGAGCTTGGCAATGAATGACTTGTAAATTACTTTTTCATTTTCAGACCATCAGGGATATCCGGAAATGAGCCATATAATGCAGGTACACAGGGTACAGAAACTTCTCAGTCAGAGAACCTCAGAAGCACTTCAAGGGAAGGCACTTTAATGATAAGGGAGGTAAGACATAAAGGTTTCCCATGGACTACAGGGAATTAAAACTAATGCACTAGCCAAAAGTTGTAGATGCAGTTAAATCACTGATTACCTCTGAGCCACAATCTCCATATTTTTCCCATTGAATAATAATTACTGAAGGTCCTAGCAGGTATTGGATTAATTACCAGAGGTCCTCCTGCTGCTGTGTCCTAGGCACAGTTATTCCTGCACTTGTGTTTTTGTTTCCCCTATTCAGAGATCTAAAAATGAGGGAGGTCTAAGGACTCTTCTAAGACTTGAACCTCCTGTGACTAAGATAAGAGTAGAAATAGAGGGGGATTGCTGTTAAAAGGTAAAACATTGCAATATGCTATTATGGTAATTTGTATATTACTTTATGTACTAAAAATATTACTTGACCTTCCAAACTGAACTACTGCAGATCGTAGTATGAGTCAGAAGAGGGATACAAAAGTTGTTTTTTTTTGTTTGTTTTTTTACACTGTAAGAACAGTGAGGTTATGAAACCCTCTGCCTGAAGAAGTTAATTCCCTTAAAGAGTTTAAAAGGGTATTGGATGCTTTCTTTCAGTGTATGAACTTTACAAGTTATGGGTGCTAGAAAATTGGAGATGGGATCTTGATACAAATTTTTTAAATTTTTTCCTTCCTCTGGATCAACATTGTAGGACTATTGGACAATGCCTATTGCCTTTTGCATTTATATGGCTATATAACTCATGTGATAGTTAATAGCCTTATAATTTAATGAATGAATTATATTATCTAAAATATTATATACATGTTTATAAAGTGCACTTCCATAAAGCCATGGTTTCTACCTGGGTGCAAACTGTATGAACCAACAGAACAAAAATTGGTTCTAAAACCTGTGCTCATAGGATTTTCTGAAAGTGATGATTGTGGCACTCATCAAGCCCTTGTTAAAGGGACACTAAAACTCTGCTATCATCAAAGTATCTAATATTCATAAATAAATGCTGAAGTTAAGTTTAAAAACTCTTAGTTAAAATTTAAAATGATTAGTGTTATACAATTATACATTCCTTTTGCAATCTCTTGGTAAGATTCACTTTTACACCAGTCTCTTTAAACCTGCAAGGTTTATAGGTTCTCGACTTATACTAGTGTATAAGTCGAGAAATTTTAATAAAAAAAGTCATTTAAAAGAGTACAGTCAACTTATACACGAGTCAGGTTAATTTTGAGTGCAGAAAAAAAAAAAACCATCAGCAGAGCCGGCTAGAGAGAGCTGCTTGGAGCAGTGACACAAACAGCACAGCAGGAGAGGCACTGACCCGAATCTGTAAGTAATTACAGCACACACACACGCTGAATAAACTCACCGGGGGGGTTGGTTGGGCAAGCCTGTTATAGCATCCACCCATTACAGACTCTCACACCAGCAAAAGGACTGGGGCCAGGCCGGAGCAAACAGAAAGCACATGCAATCAGCCGGCCCCTTAAAGGAGAACACACACTAAACTGTAGCTGACAGAAATAAAATCTTATTGCTATCTTGTATTTTTCCAATTCTTTAATATGTTATGCTAACAAAAACCCCAAGTTTTACTTTCGACTTATCCATGGATCATAGCAAATTTCATAATTGTTGGCCAAAAAACTGTCCTCAACTTATACATGAGATCGACTTATACACGAGTATATCTGATTGGATTTTGTATTGCATCTATTCATCATTTTAATCAGCAACTGATGAAACTGAAAGTGATGCCTTATTAAACATTTTTAAAAAAATATATGTAGAAACCATTATTAATGCATATGGGTAGCACAGCATAAACATGTGTACAGTTTTTGCCACACACATACACACTTCCTTTTTCTTGCCAATGTATTTGTGATGTAAAGAAAGTTAGTGTTGTACTAAGAGCTGTGAGGATCTGATTTGGTTTATTTATTGGGATGCTGTGTTTTTCTGCTTTGCTATTGTATATGCTTATGCTATCATTTAAAATGGTGAGTTTGCCAAATCCCTTCTTTGAAAGAGCCGGTCTTTATTTTATTCAACAACACAAAATCAATCGTGGTTATTTAGTTTCGTTAATGGTTTTCACTATAGTCTGTAAGTAGTTGTGATATTGTATCTGACAAAGAATTACAGAATAGTGCAGTATGTTAGAAAAGGGTATTGTCTACAAGATTTACTGCTATTTTTGCTTGACTGTATGAAATGACAAGCCAACTCTTTGTTTATAATTCTCTTAGTCTAATACCTGCTTGCTTAAGTGTGCATGAGAACTCTGCTTGCAAGTCTTTGTAGTAGCTTACGCTGTGTCTTTACAGACATCGGGAGATAAAAAGCGTTCTGGCCACGCAGAGAGTAATGGCTTTGCCGGACATATTAATCTACCTGACCTTGTCCAGCAAAGTCACTCCCCGGTGGGTACACCAACTGAGGCTCTGGGGAGAGGTTCTACACATACACAAGAGATGGATACTGTGACTGAAGTAGGTGGTGGGTCTGTTCTATACTAATGCTATTTGTTTTTCTTTCCTCTAATAATGCTGGTATTTCTCAGCATGATTTTAACACGCTGCTTCTCATTTTCTTTCCCTAAACAAAATGGCACTTCTGTTTTTCTTTGCATACAGTAAGCTTGGCACAAAGTATTTTGTCATCTTTTTGCTGCTGGGAGCCACTGGTAAATGTGGCTTCAGACATTTTACCATTTTGAAGCCATATTTTTGAGTTGTTCTTATCATTGTTGCTATTGAAACACACCTTGTTATGACATTAGCCTAAGGGCAGTGTCACAGACGAGACTCTTGGCCTCCGCTTCATTTTCTACAGTGGCAATCCTCCAGTCAGGTCCAAGTGTCCTGCTTCTTTATCAGTATTTAAAGGAGAGCTTAAGCTAGAAATAAAAAGTAGACACCTAAAAAAATAAATGATGCTAAGCTGACAAATGGCAATGACAGCTTGAACTGTGCTGTCATATCCCTGCACGGAGGCAGACTACACAGTGCTTGGGAGGGTTCCTTTAGTTCTCCTTTAAGTGATCAAGTGGGCGATGCTTCGTGCTGGCTCCTGTACCCACCCAAGCGCTATGAAATCTGCCTCCATACAGGGATATGACAGCACAGTTCAAGCTGTCATTGCCATGTTTCAGCTTTGCAGAAGGTATTGCTTTAGGTGTCTACTTTTTATTTCTACCTTTAGTTCTCCTTTAAGAGGAAGAACCAACAAAGTTGAGAGTGCTAAGGTCCTCCAGGGTCTGTGGAAGTTCATAAATGCTGATAATCCAATGCATGCAATTAATCCTGAGAAGATGGCACAGTCCTTATGCACCAAGATAGGAATGTATAAAGTAGATGGCAAGATGCCATGCTGTCATTTACAGGAAATATATTGCCTTAAGAATTTTAAGAGATTTCAATGCTTGTCTGTATGTGAATATTTGCTTAATAAATTCTTACAATCTTGGACATTTTGCTACTTTGAGATTTAAAATGGTAGCAATATTATCTCTGCTTCTTTCACGTGTGCCAAGGTCTCTGAATTTTTGGAAAAACAGTTATGAGTTATTTAGAGAAAAGTGTTTGTCAACTTCTGCACAGTAGTTTAATGCTGTTTTTGCCTATTCTCCAAAAACTGCAGTCTTCAAATTGACTGACTGCTTTTGTCATGTATCAGATCTGGGCTTTGCCCAGCCAGTAACACATGGGTCATATTTAGCAACATGTGAATTGTCCAATAGATGTGTAAATTTGTGAGAAGTCATCACTTCACATATATTTAGCAAAAATGGAGGTTTTCTGTAATGTGGTGAATTCTCACAGTTTACAACATTACACCAATACATATTTACATATTGTTGCAACAACAATTCAAGTATTCATTATGCATCAAGGCGACAGTCTGCTAAAGCATACTGGCATAAATATTCACATTAGACTTTGCAGTGCTTACATTAGGCTAATATAATGTGACTATGCCCCAGCAACCCAAAAAATGGCTGAATTTAAATGGGTAGTGTTTAACCTTTTAGTGAAATTATTTAGGCATTGCACCCATTTACTCTAGTGATGACCTCCTTGGCTTGGGTCTGTGTGGCCTTTCCTCAGATTAGAAGAGAGCTCGGATAATGTTCTCCAGACCAAAACAAACAATAGCAGGAAATGAGTTTGCATTAAACATATAGTTCCAAACACATACAGTAATGGATGGACGGTAAGTGCCACATTGTTTGTACATTGTTCAAATGTTTGTGTTTCCGCTGTAGTTAAAAAAAAAAAAAAACTTTATTTACAATGCTAGATTACAGAGACCATAAATCATGCTTGTTCTTCTCCTATCTTGGTTTTTATGGCTTTCCCCTCATTTTAACATTTTAGTATGGCATGGGAAGTAGCACCAAAGCATCCTTCACCCCATTTGTTGACCCAAGAGTTTATCAGACCTCTCCAACTGATAATGATGATGATGAGGATGAAGATGATGATGACGAAGAGACATCTGCAACAGGTATTATGAGAAGAATATGGTTCTTTAGTCACTTTGGTGCTGTCATAATCTATCAAAGGTAGGTTGGTACATGAAATTCCAGACTTTGTGTTGAATAGTTCCATCTAAATAATGATTGGAAGAATTGGATTGTGGTTATAAGTATGTTTCCATCTTCTGAAGCTTTATCAACAATCCAAATTTTTCAGTATATGTTGTTTTGTTTTTTGCTTTGTTCATCTAATAAAGTTTTACTATTAACCCCAAACAACTATTTTTAAATATATTGGTCGTTGATTTTTTACTTTTGTATTCTTGCAGTTACCTCCTACATTTATTTATAGCAAACATATATAGTGGGATCCTTGCTGTTACTAAAGTTACAATTAGATTCATAAAATAAGAGATACAAGCAAACAATTTGCTTACAAAACAAAGACTTGTATTTTAAGAAATTAGGATGTAGCATTCTTTGAAACCAAGGACACACTATGTATTTAGCTGAACATGGTTTTCTGCATTTGAAAAAGCACATCTTACACATCTGCACAATGGGGGTTATTCATTAATGTGGTAATCCAGAAGTCTAGTAACCCATAGCAACCAATCAGAGTTTGCCTTTCAGAAATCTGGTTTCCCTTTATCAGTGAATGCAAACGGCTGATTGGTTGTTATGGGTTATTAGGTCTTTGAAAAGATTGCCCCTGTTGATGAATTCCCATGAAAGCCTAAATGTTGCTCTAGGAGTAAATGTATGCAAATAAGGAGGTAAAAGCAAAGTAAAAGTTTATTAGAAAGCAAATCCCCCCCCAACCAGGGAAAAAAGAAAGATAATATTGAAAAACGAGTTGTAACATAGAAGTTCTCATTCTGTTTTGTATAGTCTCAGTCATTTTTGGCAGGAGAGAATCGTTGATACCTTAGCTTTGTTCCCTGATTTAATTCGTATTGAACAGAAATACCAACAGCCATTCTTCCAGTCTTACATAGTACAGGAATTTTTCATTTTTTATTTTATACTTCTCCTGTCATTTGTCCTTTCTTTTGTTTTCTTTTTTTTTATATATTAAACCCATTCTCCCTTGCAAGTTACAGCATAAATGGGGCATATTTATCATTCATTTCTCGATTTCATTTTAGTTTTCATTTTTGCTTCCCCTTTCCAAGCAAAATGTATTGGTTTAATTGCTTTTGTTTATTGTTTATTTCATTTTGGTGCAAACAATTATTAAAAGAAAACCTAAATTTTCACCCATTTCATAACTTGATAAATATGCCCCGTTAACATGTGAACGATACAGATATAATAGAACACGCATGCTCTATTATCCTTCTTTTTGCTGAATGAAGAGAGTGTTTTTTTTAGCCCTGTTTACTAGTGAACTGCTTAGACAAGAGCAAGCCAAGCTGAATGAGGCCAGAAAAATATCTGTGGTAAACGTGAACCCTACCAATATTCGTCCTCACAGCGATACTCCAGAGATCCGGAAATACAAGAAACGCTTTAATTCTGAGATACTGTGTGCAGCATTATGGGGTCAGTAAGATGTTGTCTAAATGATTTTCCAAATATTACATACCCAGCGTAATATTAATAAGTTGCAGAAATGTGTTTGAGTATGTGGGGAAAAAAATAAATTTTTGAATTCAGATTTATTACTTGCAAAAGAATAATTAAACACTCAAGAAAGGCTCTGAAAAATATTATTGAACGATTGAGATCTAAACACGATATGGTGGGTATGTTTTGCTGTGTAAGTGAGTACTGCATATGTTAAGAGTCTACAGCTAGTACAGATAGGTAGGTACATAGAGGTCCATGAATAATTGTCTGAATTAGAACCAAACATTGCAAATGAGTTTCTAAGCCGCTGTGCAAATATGTATGAGCATGTGGACTTTAACGTGTTAAATATGATAGGGAGCCTGTAGTTCTGCTAAATATGATAGGGAGCCTGTAATTCTGCTAAATATGATAGGGAGCCTGTAATTCGCTGAACAAGTGAATACAGAATTGATTAAGTGAATACAGTTTGCGTGTGGGTAAAATTATTGTAGATGAGCCTGCGATGCACACAAGAGGTCTGTATTGGGCTATGTCATTGAATGCAGGTATAAGAAATGGGTGTGTAGTAAAAATGTGTGAGCAAGTGCAAACCTGGTAGAAATTTGGAATCTGTATGCATTGACTGAATGGTTCAGGGCATCTAAAGTGCATTGGATGAAAGGACGAGGAGGTTTTGAAAGGTGAACATTTATACTTTTCATTGTAGTTTTTGGTAATGTATAGTATGTGATAAACTAGGTTTATTGTACATTTTACACTTTTCAGTGGTGAATATATTAAACACATTAAGCTTGTCTGTAAAAGCATTCTTTGCTTTATTTCTATCATAAGTATGTATTGGATCATGATGGTTGATTAAAACCAGTATTAATGAGGACTTTAATACTCAGGGCCTATGTATTTGAGTTATGCATAGCTAAAATTAAACGAAAGGAGAGATAGTTTGACATCTCGGTTTACTCTACTCAGGTGTAAACTTACTTGTGGGCACAGAGAATGGACTAATGTTGTTGGATCGAAGTGGACAAGGAAAGGTCTACAATCTCATCAACAGGAGGAGGTTTCAGCAGATGGATGTGCTCGAAGGACTGAATGTCCTTGTCACTATTTCAGGTATGATTTATTGTATGATTTATGGATGCGATGGAACAAATAATCTGGTTTCACTTTGGGACTATCCCAAATAATACACAGGAAAGCAAGACTAGACCCACAGTATGTGCATAAACAGCCAGCAAACTCAAGCCTGATATTTATCTTCCAAAACTGTGCACTGTTCAATGGAGCATTTAGGGAAAGATTTTCACTCTTCATCAGGTGAAGCTACAACAAATAAGGTATGTGTCTTCCTTTATACTGAAGTGTATGCATCCCTACCCACTTTATAAACTTATAATACTAACTGCCATATCTTATTGATCGGGCTATCACAAAGCTAAAAATAAGTTTGTTTTATATGTTTTTAATGCATTTTTATGGACAGAAATAAAAAAGATATTTAACAGCTGTTGGGAATAATGAAAACTGATTTGTTAACATCAGCTCGAACAGGCTGCCCTTTGAACTTCCCTAGTGTAAGGTATTTCACATTCACTATTTAATGATACTTATAGAGTACTTTGCATGTTCAGTGGCCATTTTAAAAAATGCTACTGACAAATTGGCCAGTGTAACATTATATTTTGCTTTTTCACATCTTTATAGATGTTTTTTATTAAATAAATGTAAACACACTTTAAAACAGTTCCATCTAGATATTTTGTTTATGTCATATAATGGTCCATAAACCATATTAGTATCAACAATGTTATCTGAGACTTAGGGGGTAATTCAGCTAAGAGCAAACTTACCCTCCGATCCTTCACATCAACTTGCAGAGATTGTTACGCATTCGCTGATGTCCTGCACGCGGACATCAGCGAAAGCTTTAAACGAGACTGGAAACCCTTTAAAGTGTTCGCTGATGGACGCATAACAGTCTCTACGAGCTGATGTGAAGGATCGGAGGGTAAGTTTGCTTTTTGCTGAATTACCCCCTATTAAACTCTGGCCTCAGAGTTTCATTAATTGTACGTTATATCCTTTTTATTTCATTTTATGTATACCCTATTAGAATATTAAAGACAACTCATTCTCAACTCTCCACACATTATTGCTCAGCGACATTCACCATCCCAGCAAGGGCAACTCGCCAAAGATGGGAATCCCAGTTTTAGATGCTGATCATCTTCTCAGCAAGAAAAGAGTAATTACTTGTGTCTGTGTTAGAGAGAGAGCTTTTGAGACGTAACATAAGCCCTCTGCAGTTTTCACTCTTGCATAATAGAAAAATCTATGAATAATGTTTTAGATTATATCAAAGCATATTCATTGAAGCAGCCATGGTATTTGCAAGCTAGAAAAAAAACAGTTAAGAATGTCTAGATGACAAATGAGACTTTGCTACTTTTTTAGGGAAGAAGAACAAGTTAAGAGTGTACTACCTTTCCTGGTTGCGTAATCGGATTTTGCACAATGATCCAGAAGTGGAGAAGAAACAGGGCTGGATTACGGTTGGGGAGTTGGAAGGCTGTGTGCATTATAAAGTTGGTGAGTTGTGTTTGAGAAATTATCATTATTTTCCTCATTTCGGTTTAATAACATTGAGGGAGTTATTCACTAAAGTCCGAACTGTTGCGTATAGGTGCGAATTCGCCAGATAAAGACAGCCGCAAGAGGCTGCTACTGTCACAGTCACATCTTTATAATGAGAATATTGTCGCAATCGCGACTTTATTATGGGAAAATTGTCTCAATCTTAACATTAAAAAATTGTCGCGACTACAATAAGAAAAAAAACCCAAAAGATAAACTATCCTGGTATGAACACTTTTGCATTAAATCCAAGCAAACATTAAAGCTGATAACCACATGTTACAACAACACAGCCAACGAAAACTCCAGCTTTCATTATAACTATATGAAAAAATGGACAGACAATGTCCAGAAAGACATTCCCGACAAAACATGGGGGAAAATCTGGGAAGCTACAAATAAAATCCTCAATATGCACTACAAAAAAGGAAAGAGCATACAAAATAATATTCCGGTGGTATCTCACCCCATCCAACATAGCAAAAATATATAAAACAAGCTCATTATCCCAGTGTCTTAGAGGATGCTCTCCTTCAGGCACCCTATACCATATTTGGTGGGAATGCAACATAGCACAAACATACTGGCAGGAAGTCACAAAATTATTACAAAAGATATTTAGCACTGAAATCCAGACAGACCCCATCACTTTCTTACCAAATTAGATACACTTCACTCCGAAGATAAAAATAAACTGACAGTACACATACTAACAGCAGCAAGAACACTCCTAGCTGGCCATTGGAAAAAATCATACTTACCAGACATATCCCTGCTCATTCCCAAAGTCAACTGGATCTGCACAAAGAAATTAATTAAAGCAAAACTACACAAACAAAGTTACGACGAAGAATTATTGTGGCTCCCCTTGAACCGCTACTTAGAAACACACCAAAACCCTACAAACACTCCTGGAATCATTCAATAAAGACAACAAGGCAAACTTATTATCCCTACTCTCTAACCCTCTCTGCTCCAACCTCTCACTGTACAGATCTATTTGAAAGACAACCTCCCTCTTCTCCTATGTCTTCAAATAGAATATCCTCTCATTATTAGATGACAAGAACAAAACCGGACATAACACACGCTGAAAACACATACGCAAATATGTCAAATGTAATTATTTATACTTGTATGCAATTGAAGCAAATTGTGTATCAAAAATATTATTTATCATTTTTTTTTCTTCTTTATATATAACATTGTAACAATAAGTTGTAGTTATGAACAATGATTTGTACTCATTGCAAGATGGCTTCAATAAAAAGTTGAAATAAAAAAAAATTGTCGCAACTTTACAATGGGGAAATTGTCGCGGATTTGCTATGGGAATCCGCTGTTTGTGAATTCGACAGTCAAATTCACACCTTAGTGAATAACCTCCTGTATCATGAACCCGTTAAATGCACAAGTAAGAGAGAAATATGTTCCTATGTCTCTTTTTCTTTCTGTTGACATTCTGGAAACAGTACAAATATATTTTGTATCTTTTCATTAAAGGTTATATAAATCCTGTCTATAAACAAAGCCCCATTTTACCTATTGTTAAGCCATAAATCTATTAAGAAACTCCTGACTCACCTCTTAACTCAGCTGGGCTCAATATCTCCCTGCAACTGCATTCTCTCTGTGAACCAGTTCTGTGTATGGGAAATGTAAGCTTATAGCCATGCCCCCTCCTCTCCCTGACTTCTCTGCCCACAGCTTCACCGCACAGGCGGTCGGACAGGTCTTATCTGCGCATACTCAGGGTTATAAACAAGCTTTTTAGATAAGGAGGATTTTCCCCACAATGTCACTCGGGGGGTGGGGCTTATTGGCACTGCACAGGAAGAGTCTGTACACACAACAGCTGTGGGAGAGGGCTGTTTAAACAAGAGGCAAGTTCTACTGATCCCAAAATCATTTTTACATTTTATTGTTTAAGTTGGCTTTTTATATGTATACATGTCAGATATAAATAATGTTTTATTCAAACTTTTCATACCCTTTAACAAAGACCTGCCTTTTTACATTGACTTTGTTTTATCTAGTAAAATATGAAAGAATCAAGTTCTTGGTGATTGCCCTGAAAAGTTCAGTAGAGATTTATGCCTGGGCTCCAAAACCATATCATAAATTTATGGCTTTCAAGGTAAGCAGAAAAGACGCATTACTTTACTCAGGCTAACAAGACTTATTAATCCACTAAATGAATTAATAACTGGAATTCAAAAAGTGTTACATTAGGGTTGCTTTGTTTATCTTTACCTGATTGTCTTGTGCAACATAAAGCAAAGTCTGTTTGTGAACAGCCACATAAAAGGTTACATATGCATCTGTTCATGTGCCCAGTCTACTTGCGTTTAGTAAACAGACATGGTAATGTTTTAGTTGGCACAGTTTTCCTTAACATTTGTACTCCAAAAAAATGATCCCTTCAGTTATCAGCCATTCTTTATAAACATTAAACAATATTTTGAGGTCCACCTGTGCATGTATTTATTTGCAAAGCTCAGATAATTTCACACAGAAATCTTTAGTAGGCTAGACAAACAATATTACAATATTAGGTCTATTTAAAAAATCGTTTTAAGCAAGTGATTTCCCTTTTATTTGTCTAAACTTACGTTGGTCAGTTAATGTTGTTTGATGTAAAAAAAAAAAAAAAAATTCAGAACAAAGATTGGGACACCTGAAATATATTTTTAATTTATTTATTTTGGTTATAGCTACACTCCTTATTTCCTTATGCAATATGAAAAAATATGTTCTTAGTCCTTTACAGACCTACAGCATAGACCATTGCTCTGTGATCTCACTGTAGAAGAAGGTCAGAGATTAAAAGTTATTTTTGGGTCAAGCTCTGGATTCCACGTAATAGACGTTGATTCTGGAAACACATATGACATCTATATTCCATCTCATGTAAGTATGATAGTAAGTATGTAAGTATGATAGTAAGTATGTAAGTATGATAGTAAGTATGTAAGTATGATAGCACTCTTCTAGTACTATTCCAGGTACTTAATTACAATTGGGTTACTTTTCATCAGAACACATCAGCTGCAGTGATCTACAATTCAAATCACAAGTATGTCAGCTGTAAGCACTGCATCCTGAGTAATTAATGCACTAAATAAATAATTTCATACATTGTAGAAGATGGTATGACAAGGATTAAAAACACCAGGGCCAGAATTATATGGACATGCCTTCAGAAAAGGAAAAAAGTTAACTTTTTTGTCTAAAAACGCATTGTTTTTGTTTTTCAGATTCAAGGTAACATCACCCCGCATGCTATTGTCATTTTGCCAAAGACAGATGGCATGGAGATGCTTGTATGCTATGAAGATGAGGGTGTATATGTGAACACCTATGGTCGAATAACTAAAGATGTGGTGCTTCAGTGGGGTGAAATGCCAACCTCAGTAGGTAAGTAAACCTCAGTGTCTTATTAGACCTGTAGAAATATACAAAGAAACTGGTGGTGCTCTGTGCAAGACTAGAGGCCCCTGTGTTTGCACTTAGACAGGGCAGTATTCATAAGATGATTGAAAATGCGATTAGTCATTAGAGAAAATAATAACTAGGCAATATAGTACCAATCCTAAACATTCCTGTTCTCTAATCATTAATGGTACTTCTATGTTAGCTGTGTAATATTTGGAGATTTTATCTGCAGGCAAGAAGGAAGAGCACCTAACTTGGCCAGGTTGAGGCATATGTGAGCCAGTTATCTGCTCTCTAATTCTCAAGCTGTTTCTGTATGATCCAGCTGTGTGGCCATTTAGCATTCTACAGCTTTCTTTGGAAAAAATTAGGTCATTAGTTCATGTAGGATTCAGTTAGCACTAAGCTTTGTTCTACTACTCATAATGTAGTCTTATAGTTGATTGTTCTAATGGATTCTTGTTTTCTGTTTATAGCATATATCCATTCTAATCAAATAATGGGCTGGGGAGAGAAAGCCATTGAAATACGTTCTGTGGAAACGGGCCACCTGGATGGAGTATTTATGCATAAGAGAGCCCAACGGTTAAAATTTCTTTGTGAAAGGAATGATAAGGTACGCATGGACTACAGACTGTTTAATATAGTTTATTTACAGGTGAGGAAGACAGCATAGGTTATCCACAAGAATTGATTTGTTTGCATGACATAGCATTGTTTCATTAGCTGAAAGCTCTCTAGTTTTTGTTCTCTTTATTTAATGGACAATCTTTGTAGCTTGTATGTGTCATGCATAGATTATTGACTATTTTACTGTTTGATTGTACTGCCTACTCTTTGCCTTGTGTCCACCATTTAGATTAATATAATATATAAGAGAATGCACTTAACAGATTACAATTAATTGGTACTTTAGTGGAACATTTAGGAGCTATCCTTTAAAATTCCATCTTTTCACTAGTAAAATTAACCTTTAAGTTTCAATAAATGTCCTTTGGTTTCCAATGTCCTAAAGTTTCCATGAATCATGGAATATTTGCCTCTTTTTTCCTCTTTTGTCTCCAACAGGTCTTTTTTGCATCTGTAAGATCGGGAGGAAGTAGTCAAGTCTTTTTTATGACATTGAACAGAAATTCCATGATGAACTGGTAAAGGACCAGTACCTAACTCCATGGCATTATTTCTTACCTACATTTGGTTTTGTAGATGTGCACAGCCTTGGGAACAAGCTGCTACTCTCAGAATCAGCTGTGAATTTCTACTTTCACATTGTTTTCAACTCTCAAAACCAGCTGTGAATTCTTGTTCTTGCATTGTTCTTAACTGTCTGGACAGGCTGTGGGATTCCTGTCCTAGCATTGTTCTTGACTACCAGAATCAGCTGTGGATTCCTGTTCTTGCATTGCCCCTGGAGATAAAAACATTGTGTGTTCCTGTAATCTGACTGCTTTCTGCTGGAACAAAAAAACACACACAGACTTGTTGCACTTTTGGGCTAAGAACAATGTTTGTTACTGGCCTTCAGACTAAGCAGTGTTTTGTGGCTTGATGATTTTACCTTTTCATTGTCTTATTAAGAAGTGAGATATGAAAGAAAAGGTGTTTATAATTGAGCCAGTCTTTTCATTCCTGTCTGCCTGCTCAACCAATATATATATTATACATATGTTGTAGAATTTTCAAGTAAAATAAGACAGCACAACAATGTACCTTTTCTGCTTTGCTGAAGGCCATGGCTGTATAGCTGGGTAATTTTAAAATCCTTTTTGCCTTCACCAACTTGAACGTTGCTTTTTTTTAGTAGCAACAGCCTAAAATTTTTAATGGAAATCCGTTATTTCCTCATCTTTTGGGGAATGTAATGTTACATGGCTAAACTACTAGCCTCAGTCTAAAGAAATTCAAATGCCATTCGTCATGCTGTCCAAAAATATATCTGTTGATACATACATCTCTGTGTGTATTGATAAAGTTTGGGCAGCAGGAAGATTTGTGCAGTTAAAACAGTAGTTAATATTTTGTATATTATGCAACAAATTAGGGCAAAACAGGAGTAGAGTGTAACCTTACGGTGATTTATCTACACCTCTCTTGTTGGTACTCTCTTGCACTCGGCTATTATGAATTTATAGCTGACATGGCAATAATAGGAAGTTTGCCAGCACTGTCACGAAGACACTTTGTTTTACTATTAAATAATGAACACAAATCAGGAGTTTGAAAGTCTGTACTCTGAATCAGGGATCAGTAACCATGGCTTGTTGGCTGTTGTTGATTTAAAAATCCTAGAATCTTTACTCAATTCGCTGAGAATGCTGGGGATTTTATATCAGTCGCAGCTGGTGAGCCACTGGTGAAACATCTCTGCTGTAAGTGGACAACCTTTGAAGATCTATTTTACCATGGGATCATAAAATAGAAACATCACCCCAAGTGTGTTTAACGTTTAGCCTGTCAACTTTTTATGAACAAAAATATTTTGTTCCACCCAGAATTACCCAACATACAGTAAAGACTACTTCTGTGCAAAAAAAAAATAAAAATAAAAAAAAAATAGTGTGTACTTAGTTCAGGTGATAATAAGTCCTTTAAACACAAATGCTCTAATAACTTAAAAAATAAAGTACGTGTATCAGAAATTTATTTTAATAGCTGCAAGCATGGCTGGCTGTGGTATTAGGGTGTTACATCCATAAAAATGTGTTTTTTGCTTCTTTTAATTTTTTTTTTCTTTAACCTACCTCGTTTTGTCTTCTTTTGAGTGTCTATTTCTTCTTGTTAACCTGTTGCTTCCCAGAACAACTACACAGTTGTGATTGCTTAACTATGAACAGGTGATACCTTTCTGAAAAACCGTGTGACTGCTGACCTCCAATTGGTTCCACATCAACCACTAAACAGTTCCTGATTAATTAATGCCTGATTAACATGGCACAAATCTGTACTGCAGAACTGATCAGAACAGAAGTAACATCGCAATTTACTGATCTAAACTAATAACTCCTCCATCATTAACATTCTTTTTTTTTGCAGCAAGTTCTATTTAGTTGCTGTCATCGTATTTTGCCAGGTGCTTTTGAACATTCTGTTGCTAAACAAAGAACCTTTTTAAAAGTAAAATCTTTGGGCTACACAGTTTCAATGATTTTTTTTTTATTGTAGGTTTTTTTTGGTAAGGTTATAAAATAAAAGGGATTCATTGTGTTGAAAATTATGGTGGTATGTATTTTTATTGAGTGGAACAACTGTTCTTGACTGCTAGTTATGGTTTATTGAATAAAAATGGTGTTCTACAAAAATAACTCAGTGTTACTGATGCTAGTGTACTGTTTTATCACCAGCAATAAGATGCTGTATAAAGGTTGGTCATATAATGATTTAGTCAAGTAGAATATTATTAATCAAGCATTGCATCATCCAATGCATGGAATAATCAATTCATATCAATTCTTAAGGGCAAATTGTGTGGTCTGCCCAGTATTGGTGTAAAATCTAATGTATCTTGTATACGTACTTACCAGGGGCGGTTGCTCTAAGACTGCAAGGGAAG
>WMED01000786.1:0-31490 GCA_019650415.1 Pipa parva
TGTTTTTGCATTATAAGGTTTTATTTTTCAGCGCTTCCCAGTTTTGTTTTTACACTGTTTATTCATTCTTACATAGTACTCTCAAAAATATTCTCCGTTATGTTAAAATTCTAATTTGTATTATCTTAAGTTAGCTTTTATTCCTTGTAGTTGTAGCCATTTTTTATTTGCTAAGTAAACATACCCTGGGTCCGCCCATTGTATTCTGTGCACATTCAGGCAATGCATATTCATGATGTGCCTCAGAAAGCCCAGTTTGGCTGCATCCAGCAAAGAGAAACAGAAACAGCACAAATCAATTAAATGCAGGAATTAAACTTCAAAGATGACATAAGACTGAATAGTACTACCAAGGAAAAACTGCCATGCTAATCCAGATAGCATATTTATTTTTCTGATTATACTGGTCCTTTAATAGATATAATGTATTTAGGCTAATTCTATTTCATGAGCTCTGATAAATCAAAAAATTCTACTGATGTTAAACATTTCTTGAATTTGTAATTATGTATATTGACTAGGCCAGTTTTAGGTTAACTTACTATCATGAATGTGTGTGAGCCTTGTGAGTATAGCAACAGACATAACTACTCATTTCTATACATTTTTATATCCAACAGCAGTTTATTTTTTTTATCTATATCCTACTGCAAACAGTGATGATTACTGAACTGATACAAGGGGGACATATATCACAACTTAAATGGTTGCAAAATATAGATAACAGTCTAGACACATGACTGGTAAAATTAACAACAGTAAAGTTATATCCGTTACTAAAAAGCAGTTCAATTTTCAGGAGATAATTGACAATGATTGCACTTGTGTAATAGCTTATACAAAAAGGTTATTTACATATAACCATTGGGCACTGAAGATGTCAGCATTCCCTCTAGCAAAAAGGCCTTTACTAGTTACTCAATAGTTAAAGAACCAGACATCTAACAACAGAATACCATTGTCTTCCTTCAACAGAGAGCAACATTATTGCACTTCATAATACATTTTCTTGGTGTTATTTCTAAGGAACATTCATTATTTAGAGTAGTTTGGAACAAAATGATAATGGCTTTCAAGTCAAAAACTAAAACCAATTTTTTTTAACATTTTTAAAAAGATTTGAAACAATTTTGATGAAACTTTTAGTTTTGCCATAAAATGTCTTTTCTTTCTACCCTGGGTCTATGAAAAAAAACAAAACACCACTTTTATTAAAGTATTAACATTTTTATTATGATAATCTTCATTACTCAATACATGCTTATAACTGTTTTGTATTCCCAATGATGAAATGCACAGCCTCAAATAGAGAAACTGTATCTAAAGCCATCAGACCTTGCAATAATATCTATTAAAAGATACATAAAAAAACAAACTACTACAGAACACACACCCATAAAAACAACATATAATCCTTGTATAAGTAATTTAAGTCATACCTACATTATGCCGTTCATTAATATGTCTACAAAGTAAAAGCAAAAATCAGTGCAAAAAATTCCCTATATTCATATGTTAAAAGATAATATTTGCACTCCCAAACTCTAGTTGCTTTTGAACATATCACTGATAAAATCTATTGTTGTAGACTCCACTGTTCAGGATTGCACTCTGCTGGAGATTCATTGAGGTACAGCCATGATGCATCCCTACCCAGCATATATTTAGTCTTTAAGGTGTCCAAATGTATGCAGTGTATTCTCTATACTGATAAAAACTGGCATCACTGGTTCATTTAGAATTATGGCTTCTTGCTTGTACCCTGGAACTATCTGTAATGAAATACACCTAGTAAATGACACATAATAAAATATGCTGTAATAATATGATAATAGTAATATGCCATCATACATTCACAACGAGCATATCACTGTTCTGTCCTGTATACATGGCTTTATAACCAACTTAAATTTATAACATACATGTACTATACTCATAATAATCTTAAAGAGAAGGTGAGTCTGAAAAACTATTCTGCTTGACTACTATACTCTTTTAACTCTAATATTTAATATCTACCATTTCTGCTAGAATACAGACCACTAGTGGCTTTAGGTAATATAATCTACATCTTACTACTTTAACATACTCAAGATCCTCCTGTTCCTAATTCAGAAATGCGTACATGATTGTTTACTGTCCATTTATGAGTAACATAATGGTTTTATGTATGAAACAGTGAAATTAACAAAGTAGGTGCAGGTCATTCCATCAAAACTAAGCAATATGTTGATGAAAAAGTAAAGAATTTTAAGCATGTGGAAATATATTTTTTATCTCTGAATACCTGAAAAAAAAAATGAGTTTGCTGAATTGTACACTACTTTATATAGGCAGGGATGTCCAACTCGCTCCTTCCAACTCATTTAAATCCTTGGTTCAGTGTTGGCTTTTACAAATATATCTGTTTTCCCTTCCATGGTTGGGGATAATGCATCATTGATAATTCATTCAGTGATGCCATTTGTTTCACACGCTATCATCCATTTTGTAAAGCATTGTGATGTTGCTGGCAATTTTATTGCCAGTTGAGTATTGCTTTTGAAAGGTTGATTTATCTGTAGCTCCTGAGAAGAAAACATTTTGTACCAAATGATACAGATTCCATCCAAATCACTGTAGTCCTACAGCATATTCTGTATATGTACAGCTGTGTGTATATATATATATATATATATATATATATATATAATGTACAGGACAGAGATCATTAGATATAGCAGAAACAAACCTATTTAGCTTGTTGTTAGCCACTTTAGGAAATAAAAAGTGTTGTTTATCTTGGAATTACATTTTCCTAAATTGTGGTTAGTAATCTCGGGCTTGAGGATATATATATATATATATATATATATATATATATACGTATATATATACAGTATATATTCCTTTTGGGGGGGAATTCTTTTTCATTAGATATTTTTTTCTTCAGGCCCTGTAATACCATTCTTCCAGTCTGGACATAACTCAGCCAGAAGGCCATTGAAATGTAAACAATATTCCTAATGTAAATGAGAACACTAAATTCTGGAAAGAAGTTAAATATTTCTAAAACTGAAAATATAGAAAATGAAGACCACTTGCAGATTGTCTTAGACTGGGACTATCTACAGCATACTAAAAACTAATTCCATGGTGGAGAACGCTTTCTGAGAAGCAGAACAGAGGATTAAATCTGACCAAGCTAGAATGCACTGCATGACACCAGTTCTGTATTCTTAAGGAGAGTTTACTTGCAGGTTTTATCTGAGAAGGTTATAGCATTCGTGTCTGGTATTGGCATCTAGAGTTTGATTGTACACCTAAGCAAATACGTCAAATGGCTGAAAGACACTAGGTGTTTACTCAGAAGAATGGTGGCAGTGCAGAAATGTATTGGTGGGATAAAGCTACATGGATTGGATGTTTATTTTGAGTATATGAAAAAGCAGAAGAACGTATAGTCCTGTGTGAATGCATGTAAAAATATATTAATATTAAATATGAATAAGAGGCAGGAATGATAGAATTGGCACAAAAGTAAATGTACATGATAATGTACAGTCATGTAAAAGAGTCCATATAGCATAAAAAGGTTTAAAAGTGTTATAATGTATGTTTGATATACAGCTTAATTTGTAGCATATAGAGGAGATAAATAAAAGACTGAACTGTCTTTTAGTACATTACTACCCTAGTAAAATCTTTTTAGTCTGCACATGCACTGAGGGACCATCTGTGAGAACTCGCGACTGTATACATGAAATGATAAGGGCATGATACAAAATCTGGAATACTGCCTAGGCTACAAAGTGCTTGGAAAATCATTCAGGTAATTGTGGCAACCATTACTCAGAAACACATTTTTACCTTACTGGCATCATTTGATAGGAAAATCTAAAACCCTTGGCCTTTGTGACAAGAGGATCTTGTATTGTCTGTGATCTCCTGACCTTGCTTTGTCTATTTCTGACCTCATGTTGCAACTGCTTTGTCTTCAGTTACAGTGACCTGGTTATAGCTCCATGTCTGACTAAAGATCCCACTGACGTCTGCTGACTTTGTAACAGCTGTGAGCTGTGTTAAAATAAAAGCACTTACGCACTAAACACTTTCAGTGAGATTTACTAAATAAGATATAAAGTTTGCTTTTAACATTATAAGATACATTTTTAGATTGAATATTGTGTTATTTAAAATATATCTGCTTCTCCCTAGGTAGTGAAGTTATGGGCCTCACTCTTACCTATGTTTTGTAGAGTAGTATTTTTGGCATGTGGTATTACAGTAGCCATTTAGGGCATAATCTCTTTGGAAGCCTTGAACTGTGGTTCTGACTGACTAAAGGGTGAATTCGCCTCGATACATTTCAAGTTGCATCAACAAAATCATAGCAAATTCTCTTCTCATTACCGACTAAGTGACGAATAAACTTGGTAAGCAAGCGGTCAGTGTCATTCAGATGCATTCTGTGGCATAGTCAGTTGAATAGAAGCAGAATGCGAAGCCCTACCACCAGCCTCCTAATTCGCTACTGTTAGTTAATAGTAGGAGTACCTGTGCATGTGCACACAAAGTAATGCGAAGTGCCCCATAAGATCGTAGTCACCCAAATTGGTTGAGTATTCGCCACATCACAGAGTTTTCTCAATAAGAGAACATGGGGAAGTAGCGAATAGATATGAATTCAGAGCTTTATACGACTATTTGGCTTTTAGTCAATAAGGCCCTAAGTGTTCTTCAGTTAGCATGTACTCCATCATATTAGTGAACAAGTCAAATTAAAATGCAAATTATTCAGTCAAGTTTTGCAAAGTTCAGTGAAGGGTACAATAAATGGTCTTTTCATGTGCGTGATTGTGTCTTCGAGGGTGTTTGTTTTTTGATTGATTCAGCAACTCTGTTTATCTTCTTTTTTTTTAATTTTGAAGTAAACTTATATAAAGTTATGGTCTGAGTTTGGCACTGAGGTATAAACATATATTGGGAAGCCTTAAAAACTTTTTAATGAAGCACTTTCTGTGAGAAATATTTACTGCCTCACACTCATTTCCATATTCACTTCCTGTACAAATTTAAACTGATATATTTTCTTATTATGCCCTCTTTTTTTATTAATACTATAAAATGAATCTACTTCAAGTTAATTGTTCCCATATGGAATCATTAAATTGATGTCTTCACAATCCCCCTGTCAGACGGATTTTTATATTAGCAGTACATAAAACCCATCTTCCAGTCCCCAATGAATGCTTTTTTCTTTTAATCTTGTATTAGGCTTTGTGACATTCTTAATTATTTCACTGAGGAAAGTGACATGATGTATTTAGTGTTGGTATAAATTTGCAGGGACCAGGCCAGCAAGACAAAAAGACTACAGTGATTTTTCTTATATTTATGGACTAATCATTTTACCAAGACTAAATTTGTTTGTTGCATTACATACATTTCTCAGTATAAAGTTGGCCATTTGGACAGATTTGCTCTGTCAATTTAATATGCTTTTAAACAGCTGGGGAAAACTGCATCACTGCAGTTACCTAAGACTTTACCCCATGTTGTAAACAATCAAATCTTTGAAAATGAAATCTGTTTCACAGCTACCTTTCTGACTAAATTGGCCACAATTTGATCTCATTTGTAAGACTGCACTAGTCTTAATAGATGATTATATAAAAACCTATTGGTATATGCAAGACTCCTGCCGTCTTTAATGCCTTATATTTATATTATACCCGATTTTGAATTTTTTAACTACAGGAGATTTTATTCACAAAATTAAAATGAAAATAAAACAAAAGTGAAAATTACTGTGGTGGAATTTTTCAGTTTGATGTTTTTCTGCTGAATATTTTATTTTACCATCAAAAACGTCCTTTTCTGTCAGAAGCAGTATGTGCCCAGTACCCATCTTAATAAATAAGTCCTATATTGTATTAATGACCCATTGAGTAAGGGGTTACAGTATTTAAGGCGCCTGTTTTGTTTTTGTATTTGTTCTAATGATTATTCTATACTTGAAACTCTTAAGTAGGGCACTTTACAACTTTAAAGCATTTTATTCTCATTTTTAGGAAATTATTATATGATTTAGCTGTGTATATTTCTTGCAGTTACAATATAAACTCTGTCATTTGTTTGAATTTCTTTCTACTTTTGCCCAAAGGCCATTTTATTGCATGTTTATTCATTGCCAACATTCTCTTTAGAAGAGAACTCTGACTCAGTATTTTTATTAATTGTTTCTGTTTGCAATGCATGGATTTTCCTTGATAGGTTTACAAGATTCTTTCTGTATAACTGAAACCAACTGATTACCCTTACCTTTCTCTATTTTAACCTTCCAATGTAAATTTGGTGCGTACTTTACTCTCATAAACACTGCAATTTATGATCTATCTATTTTCATTTTCATTTGTCTAAATAAATACGTATGAAAAAAAAAATAAAACTGTTTAGAATATGTAGAGCCAAAAACATTTTTCTAGAGAAAATACCAAATTCTGCTTTTAACCTGAAACATTTAAAGCCCCTTTAATATAGAAAAATGGAATTAAAAGAGAAGCTATGCACTGAAACTATGAACCTATGTCTATTTTATATAAATGAATAAATGATATCATGAAGAAAATGCCCTTACATCCCTAGTTATTAGAAAATATCCACACGGTCATTTAAGCAATTTTTTTTTTCCAAAAAGAGATTATTCTAAACTTTTTCAGAGCATGTGTATTGGTGTATAGGTGAGAAGCTGGGCATTGTATGTTGCATTTCGCTTTTACATATGCAGAACAAAGGATCTGACAATAGTGTTCATTTAGTACAATCATTTTAATTATCATGGAACATGCTTTCAGAATATTGTCACTACATTGCAATCTGCACAATATTATTCAGTAAATGGTCATTAACTTTCATTCTAAATGCAGTCACTCAGGGAAGGTTTGTGTAAATGTTAGGGGTCAAATGTAAGCTAACAGCTGCTGACTAATATTTATCACCTTTACTGCTTGCAGTAATGTTTACTCTGGAGGGTACAGTGGATATTAGCTGCATTCATATCCATGACATAGTACTGTCTTTTGTGTCTCAAACACAAGACTGGACAGATAAGCCTTTGCCAACAGTGGATAAACAATTTTTTTACAAAAGGTTAGAAAAGTGTCAAACAATGTGTATTTTAACAAGCACCACTATTAAATGTTAGGAATAGTTCATCTTGCGTCAACTCTTTCAGCTAGTAGAGGATGCAGGGACATGCTCATGTTATATATCATAAAGAATTCACTGCTGCATTATTACTGCACATTAAACAGTGCTTATGTTGTTTTCATTTTATAGTATTTTCTCTTTCTATCTTGAGCTTTAGCTAAACCAATATCTAGATCCATATCTGGACAAGTATCTCTATGGGTGTAAACTTAATATATTAACGACAAAAGATTAAGTAGTCATTTTACTTTTCAGTTGGAGAGTTGTTTTGGATGGGAATGTTTCATTATGAGACATAATGGCTATTTAAATGATTTCAGCAACAAACCCAGCAAGTTATTGTGGAAGGAATTCTTTATGTCTGAACAATCTATCTATGACATATTTATTGCTACATGAACTGTTTGTGAGGTTTCAACAGAGTCATCAATGTCTTTCTAAAAACATAAAAAAGAAATTCTGACAAATTGAACCCACACTGTTAAAACTGTTTATGACTATGAGATCATTTAGGACAGATCATTTAACACCCTTTCTTGACAACCTCAGACTGAGAGGAAATAATTGGGCATTATGGTCAGATCAATAGCACAGTGGAATGATCTTGAGTCAATGGAACAGCATAATTATATAATAATAATAATATAGTTCTAAAATTACATTAAACTACCATATTGCCCTAACCTATGTCAAGAGCGCCGCTCATGTCTGTCGGCTTTGCCTATTTTGCTAAGCACTGGGGCTGCATATAGCCTTGTGCTTCTGGGTTCTGACATCCTGGCCATTGATGTCACAGATGACTGATTTCACTGCTAGCAAGCAGTGCTTGATCATCAATTTCCAACTTATGTTGCTGGATGTTAGTCTGGTGTTCTGAAGCCATTTAATAAATGATCTCTGCTAAGTCTCTCTGCTTTAGCCTGATTAGCTCCAAGTGTGTTACAACCTGCTTCTGCCAAGAGGTTCTGCACTGTCCAGACTGTCTCTTCACATCTGGCAATGCATCCTTCCCTATATGCAGCACCAGTAAGTCCCTGCAGTGTTAAGCCAGGATTGAGAGTCACAGGAGAAGATCTTTGTACTTTGCATTGTTCCAAGTGGGTGCTTTGATTTACAGTTAAATGTGTACCCAGGGGTGCTGTGAGTGACAGTTAAACTATACTACTCCATGTAAAATTATGATATGTTATAGTTCAGCTGATCCAAGCCTCCAGCAGAGTTCCCACTTCAGTCAATCCAGCTGCCACAAGTTGGGGGTTAACCTGAGGGCTGTGACCTAGGAAGTCCTCTGTCACAAAGGCCATACCCCTTTGCAGGGGTTTTAGTGTGAAGATGAGGGCCTCCTTAAACCAGCACCTCATTGTTAACTATTGCCAACTTTTGGTACAGAGGATCCACCTTTCCCCTATGTCACTATGTCACTATGTTCCTGTGTTTCATTGTACACCTTAGCCCTACCAGGGGTGTACCACCCATGTTCCTGTGTGTTTACCTGCACTTTTGTCACAGTACACCTTAGTGCCTCCAAAGGTGTGCTACGTTGCACCAGTAAAAAAAAAAAGTAAGATTATCTCCTCGAGGGCTGTACTTCCAGTGGGCTATTAGTCAGGTGTGGTTGGTTATAAACTCATGGGTGTATCACTACCCCAATGTATGAACTGACCAGTAGTGTAATGGATGTAAAATGAGGAAAAAAGTAAAATAAACACCCTCATAAGCTGTCTTGTCAACCATGGCCCAACCACCAACACCTCTGCTGTTGTTGCTGTGTGGGGATGGGGTTTTCTGGGCAGATTTTATACTGTTGAAAGTTGAAAATCGAAGTACACCCCCATCAGTTTTTAAAGGTTTCAGTTATTTTACAATGGTGATTATTTTCTAATTGTGAACTCAATTTGGTCTCTTTATTTATGTCTCTACAACGTTTCAGAATTACACCTTATTTCACAGTCTTTATTTCCCTTTACAGGTGTGATTAAGATATACCATTTCATCTTTCTAGTTTATCAGTCTCTTATCTTCACTGTTTACATGCATTTCTATACTATATGATGTCTTTAGCAAAAAGAAAACTGAAACCTCTCTTCAAAACCATATAAATCATCTTTAAAAGCCAATGCTGTGTGAGAGAAGTTTGCCGCTTATTCTTCTGCATTTGATAAATACAGATTGAGCTGTCCAGCTCAAATTAAATCCCGGGATATCTATAGAAAGACTTTTCAAACGTGTATTGTTAAGTTGTTTGTTTTTACCATAAAATAAATGTTTTTCAATTAATTTTAAGTAGAAAATATTGATCAAATATTTGAATCATATTAAACCCTTAAAAATAATTTGAGATATAGCTTTATGGGCTAACGTGTGCTTTCATTTAAGGTGTTTGCAACTTCACACAGCAATAGCTTTAATACAACAATCTGCTTCCTAAAACATATTTACTACTCAATGCCAATGCTACAGAGCTTTTGGAACCTGATCAAGCAAAGCAGAGATAAAAGGAACTGCCTGATTTAAACTATGTTTTACTGACTAAAAAAGAAGGGTATAATGATGGGCAAAATTTATATTTTAGACTGTGTCAAACACATTTTGTCAGTAATCACTAAGTGTTTGATATGTTGCACATTCCCAACATCATTATCCATAAATCATTGACCACATTTCCTGGACTAAATCAGTCTTTACTTGAAATGTGAATTCAGCTAAAAGTTCATTGACTGCCCACAGAAGAAATACACTAGGATCAGAATAGATTTGGCTTATATAATGCCACTATTTAAAGCCTATTTAGGGGCATATTTATCAAGGTTTGATCCAGAAAATTTTCACCATTAAATTTTCTCAAGTTCAGTTCTTCAGCAAAAATGTTCTGGTCAAATATGGCTTTTATAAAAACAGAAATAAAATGTTGCCTTCTTGTTTGAACGAATGCACATTTATGGCAGTTATTTTTTTTTTCTACCTATGATCAACATTAAAAAAAAAAACAGTTTTGTTAACCTCCCTATTTATTATACAGCATACAGTACTGAGGAACGACTGAAGAAGGTTACAAATAAATTATTCTTACAGTAAATACCATGTGAGACCAGAATATCTAGCTCAAGGGCCAAATCACTGAGAAATGATGGTTCTGGGTAACAGTTGTCAGAAAATAAAGTTTTTAAAAATTCTACATTTGATTTATATAATACAATGACTCATATAATAAAATGATTTTCAGTAAACATTGACAATGTTTTATTTTTTGATTTATAAGATTTTTCTGCACCCTTTTTATAGAAATACAGTATATCTGCTGTTAATTCAACGACATGCTTTAATCTACAAGTAAAAGAAAACCTGATGAACATAAAGAATGCCTTATTGCTATAAAGAATTTGTGTTACCTTGAGAGTGATGTTAGGGATAAATAGACATATATAATTGTTCCACTTTTTACTGGCCTTTTCCTTTATGGCATACTCTAATTAAAAGTCATATTAACCTTTATAACCATCTGAAATAGCTGTAAAATAGCACTGGCACTTAGCTAGATAAATTGACATGTGAATCTAGTCATGTAAGACTTTCTTAATGGTATTTATTTTATTCCATGCATTTCATAAAATTCACTAAAAAGCTTGGGGAAAAAAAACTCTTATTCAAAGCCTCAGACTAACACCTGTGTACTTATCAAATCAGTCAAACATATATAGGAAAAAGATAAGGAAACATTTTTAAAGGTTACCAGTATATAGTAGCAATTAGAAACTGAGCCATATGCCCATTATTGTCAGCTAATGCCAGTCAGTATTAAAAAGATGTTATAACATGTAGGGTACTTTTTCTATTGACTGCCCATTGCTTCATTCTGTAAAAACCAGCCATCATGAACTGTACATTTGAGGCAAAGTACATTACAACTTTACATAGGCTACACATTTATCCTGTATAATATATTATAAAAATTAGTGATAGATCCAGGTAGCAAAAACTACAGTGTTTAGTGCCACTGTGAGAGTTTCCACAAATGCTGCTTGTAGGCAGGTATTGTGACACACAAAATAAACATGACAGCTTATTTAGGGTCACACGTTAATTGTAGGTGTTTCCCTGTACCATACTGGAAAACTATGTGTCGAAGAATTTTTCTGGTCAATCTTGGTCAGTTTATGGAATAAGCAGGATAGATTCAGACAACTGAACTTGACTTATTATGCAGATAAACCCTTTTAATTATTAAACACCCCAAAATGTTGTTCCCCTTCTGCACTCACTGCATTAAATTGGATTACCTCCCCCCCAATAATAATTCTGGTTGAGCTATACTTTTTTAGCCCAGCTTAACATCAGTAGTGACATTTTGAGAGTTTATCTGACATCATTTTCATCTTATTGTAAGCTTTGTAGTTAATTTGCTGATGCATATTCTGTTTATTTCATTAAGCACATCTTAGAAGTCCACATGCATACATGTTCTCAACCCCAGGTGTACCTGTTTGAGCACGTGTGCTTGTAAGAGGGTGTAAGCAAGTGTGAGAGATTATGGGGGTAATTCAGGAAAGTGCGAACTCACCTTGCGATGCTTCGCATCAGCTCACCAAGACTGGTACGCGCTCTCTGCTCTCCTGCACGCGGAGATCAGCGAATGCTTTAAAGGTACTTTGGCTCGGCGAGGCGACTTGAGTAGTTGAGCAGAGAGCACATACCAGTCTTGGTGAGCTGATGTGAAGCATCGCAAGGTGAGTTCGCACTTTCCTGAATTACCCTATATGTGCATGTGTTAGTGTGTGTATGTGTGAGTGTGTGCAAATATATGTACATATGTGAGTGTAACTCCATGTGTGCATGTGTCTACCAGAGTGTGTCCTTGTGTGAGTGATTAGGTTTGTATGTGTGAAAGTGTGTTTCTGTGCAAGCTTGCACTGTGTATGTGCATGTGTAAGAATACCATTATCATGTGTCTTAATGTGTGCATTTGTCTACCAGTTTAAGAATGTGTGTTCATGTTTGAGTGTATTTTTTTCTGAAATTTTCTATAAAAATTGTAGGGGTGTCTTATATTTGGTACATTTTACAGCTTCTTTAAATGTTATATTTGGTACATGGTAGCTTCTTTAAATGTTATTGTGTGATATAGGCCTTAAACAATTTATAAAACATAACCAACAATGTATAATTGTGATTCTGTATGCTGTCCATGGGATGGTAATCTCTGGAGTGAAGAGATATGCATGTGTTGTTGCAAAATAAAGGTTACATGCAGAGATGGATTAAACAAAGACCAGTTTCATCAAATGAGAGAATATTGTGGAGCAGGAGTCTTTTCAAGCCTGTGTGAAGATGCAGAATAATTTGTTGCCTCCCATTGATTTTAGTTTATAAATGCAGGAATCAAAAATGGAAATTGTATTTTACCAAAGCTGCTCTAAATAACTGAGTTTTCATTAAAAAAAAGTGAAAGTATTTTAACAGAATATTTAGCATACAGGATGCACTATTGACTGAACCCTGTTGTATTTTTGGATTTATAGCCCCATTATTTATATCCATCTTACAAGAAGATATTACAGTAATAAGTCAAACATATCATATCCACGTCCAGTAAACAAAGCAAATGTAACAATTTATGTAAGGAAATCATCATATTGAATTTGTGTAGAGAATCAATGGAATTACTTCCCAACTGAGATAACATTTCTCTGCTCCTAGCATGCTCCTGCAATAATCTTCAGGTAGCCGTTAAATATTGCTTTACTATATCTGTATTATTTTATTTAGGCATGGATGAATTATACATATTGTATTAGTGGATGCATGAATAAAATGTGGAAAGGACCAATGGAATGAAATCCCTAGGAAGTATAATCAAAGAAATTGTTAATGTGGTTTGAATAAGTTAGCCTTGTTGTAGCCTTTGTGGGTTATTACTAGGATTATAAAATAAATTATGAATGCTATGGTTGATGGTGGAGAGAACAGATTAATAGATCAGCAGAAAGAGCACAAATAGGGAAGTTAATGAGCCTTGCAGCATTATACATTGTAGACTGAAGGTGAAATATTTCTGCAATTGCCGATCGATTTAAAACTGTGCCATGACAATATTCTTAATTTTGAAGGCACAATAATCATGTTTTAAATGTATTTAAAATAATAAAGGAGGACTAATCTTTGAGAAAATCAGAGGGAAAATGTATTAATGTATAATTGTATAGAAACGGTGTAATGGATATAGAAATGTGTAGGAAATGTGTAAAATCTTGATCAAGTCTTGGGTATAAGGAAACGAGAGGTCACGGTGAGTCATGGACATATCATTGTAACTTTATCATGTGAGTGTGCCACAAAAATTCTGCCATTATGCAAGCAGAAACGAATTGCCTGTACCCATCTACGACAATAAGCAAGGTCTGCAATTAGAAAATAAGTTTAAAGGGTTATTCATCAAAGTGCGAATTTTATCAAGTGCAAATTCCTATCCCTTTTGGTGCATTTGCTTTGACAGATGTTAATTAGCTACTCATTCACAAAATAAAGGATTCCCTAGGTGAAGAAGAGAGTGGTGATGGATGCTATTCGACAAGTTGTCAGGTGTATTCAGACAAACAGTAGCAGTATGCATAGTGATGCAAAGTGATGTCATTTTCCCATGAATCCTTATGGATCTGTTTAAAGGAGAAAATGTCACTATAATTGTATCTTTCATAGAATTCTGAAAAAATACTATTAATAAATTGGATCAATTATAAGTAATATTTTCTCTATTTTGTCACAATTTGGTCACCTGATCTCTACTATTGTCAATCGACGTTACAACATATGATTTTTACATCCACTCCTTTGTGTCACTATTTCTAGTTTATGTTGTCACACTATACATTTTTTGTCAGTTAAATGTACAGTCACCTTCCGCCAAACTGGAGCCCTGCCAATCCCCTACTTCACCACATTTGTGATGCCATAAAATTCATTTATGTGATTCCTATTAACACACATTATTTAAAGATGCATGAGTTATACATAGTATCCCAGTTACTTCAGTAATATTATCTGCAGTCAACTATGAGCTTATTATCAACTGCAGTTTTGCGGTATTATTTATATTGTAGTTCACAATGGTCTTTTCAAGCTAATTCTCAAAAATTCACTATTTTGATAAACCAATGAAGTACCTTAAAAACAAATAATGTTTATCCCCCTGAAGCCACAGTATTCTGGCTACAGAGAATGTTCCACAGCAAAGCTATGCAACTTGTTGGTTTCCCTGATAGTGTCTAGGGATGCTGGGAATCTTGTTTTAAAAGACTGATTCTTAGTTTCCTCCCTAATGTGTTCACAGCCCATCATCAATATATAGAACACCTTTATTTTAAACATATCAAAGAATAATAGTGTTTATTGTACAAAGGGAATGTTGAGGCATTCCATAGAACAAAAGACCATATCCAGTGTTTCTGGCAATGGCAAAATGGATTTCAGGTTACACACCTGAGCTTGGTTCATGATAGGCAACTTGAGAACATAAAGTGGGGCGCTGAGCAGATGTTTCCTCCATGTGCATATCTGACTCCTTCTTTTGCTTTGATCAAATTTGAAGTATTTTTTTGCTGCTCATAGGGCTTTCATCAGCACAAATCAGGTTCCAATCCTTTCATGTATTCTAAAATAACACAGACAAAAACAATACTGAATATTTTGTAAAGATGTAGATTTAGACTTAGATCTTTTCTTTTGTATGTTGAAAACCAGGGTGAACATTGAAGTGACATGTACTATCTAGCATTTTACTTTTGGTAGGCAAACAATGACAGGAAAAGGATCACAGATTACATTCAGGAACATTTATTTTCGTAAGAACAATTTATCTCCAGATACAGTTTTACATTTCACTATTGTAGTTTGTTTTATAAATAAAATGTTATTTTGCCACTGTTCTCTAATGAGTGGCATTCACATGGGTGCCTGTACCACTAAATGCATAATTTAAAGTTTCACATACTGCTTCCTGTTGCTTTAGAGCAGTGATGGCTAACCTATGACAAGTGTGTCAGAGGTGACACGCCGAGACGTTTTTGCTGACATGCATCATGGCACTGTTCGTGTTGCACTTTCATGTGCTCCCATAGCAAATCCGCAACTGCAACAATTTCCTCATGGCAAAATCCATGGCAATTTCTCATAGCATAACTGCGACAATTTCCTATAGCATTACTGTGACAATTTTTCCCACGTCAAAACTGCAACTACAATTTCCCATTGTAAATCCGCGACAATTTTTCTGTCATGAAGTCATGACTGCAACAGAATTTTGACACGCTGAGATCAAAAGGTTAGCCATCACTGCTTTACAGGTAACAGTAAGGGTATATAGTAGCATGTTATACATTTCCCCTTTCATCAAAGAAAGTCTATTACAGCCATGAGCAGCCAAGCAGCCAGTGAGAAGACAATGCCTAGAAAATATTTTAGGAGTGTCAAAGCATCACCATGACAGGAAATTACTGTAGAAAGCTCATTAAAAAGTGAATGCAACAGGGCAAAATTACAGTTCAGCAAGGGAAAACAACATTTTATTCTACTATAGACAAGCTGTCACTAAAGAGATTCCTTGGGTAGCTCAACCAGTTGTTTTATTGTGTCTTTATATAAAGTGGAACTTATTAACTCTTTAAATGCATACTTAGTAATGTATCTACTGAATGAACTCCCATAGCTCATAAATACATTTTGTTGTCATTTACAGAAATAGGGAAAGACATATTTGATTGTAATGACTCAACTGGTAAAAAGTCCTAATAAAATAGAAATAGTAGAAATCAATAAACTCTTGTAGAGGACTTTACATTTAGTGTCTGATGGGTTAATTTCACCCAGATGTTATAGAAATTATAAGATAAAATTACTTTTTTTTTCCTCGTCTGTTAACCATAAATTGGCCTGGTATTAAATGTATGCAGCATCTCTATGCTGGGAGCATGCAATTTTAGTGACCCTAAACAGGATTCCAGCAGTGATGGCAAAGGAGTTTGTGTTAGGCGCCACTTTCTGCCACTCTCAAATAGACACCGCAACAGTGAAGCCTCAATATTCTACTTTTTTTGCTTTAACATATTTATTTCTTCAAACAAAAGCCAAGAAATTTATGAAGTAAGACAGGAAAAACTAAAACAATAAAAATATGCACAGTGATGTGTACTTGTGTTTGGAATGCTTTAAAACACTTTCATTGACCTTGTGTATTTATTCTGCTTATTCAAACTGTGAAGGTGCTGCAATCCTTTTCATGTCCTGTTCCTGTGTGTTTTGGGAAAAGAGCAAGCGCAGTAGCAGTTTTCTGATGTAAAACTGCTACTGCGCTTGCTTTGTTTGCCAAAGCACATTCATCTTAAAAATCACTCCCAGGCTGTTATTAAACTCAGAAGAGTTGTTTCGGCTTTTCTGAGTTCAATCACGAGAACACCCTGAAGTTTCTCTATTGAATATATCCATGGAAAGGTCGCTATACAGTATGGCTGCCCTTTACATGGATAAATTCAATAGAAAAAGTTTCAAACGGCAAGTATCGATTAAAGCAAATCTCGAGATACTTACCGCGACAAACTTAAGGGTGTTCTCGTGATTATTAAACTCGGAAAAGCGAAGACGGCTTTTCCGAGTTTAGTAAATTGCATGTAGCTGGTTTTAAGGAGACTATGCTGCAAAAATAAATAATTAAAATAAAATTTACTTCCAGTTAAATATTAGCAATTTATAGTTCAAAGAAAAAATAAGCAGAAAACTTTGTATTTACCTATATTACTGCATTAATTATCAATAAATAAATACAAGGTGTTATAAGTCACAATTACTTTATAGCCACCAGAATCTAAATAAACTAACATTAGACAGTTGCATTGTACATTTACTAAACATGCTAAATAAACATCCAAAGTGCAAGAAGAAAAAGTAACAGAAGCCTTGAATTTATTAACCTGAAGATCCTCAAGCATCTCGAATTAACATTTTCTGTAGCTGCAAATAAGATATTCACAACATTGAATAGAAGTTTTGAACCATTTCTACCCACAAATGTGTTTCTGCTCAACATATATGTAGTATGTAATGCACATCTGTACTAAAAAGGCTCCCTTTTGTCTTGTCTGTTCCACAGAAGCACCATGAAACATTCGGGTGATCTGAGTAAACCTGAGATTGGATGCATTTTTTATTTTTCGATAATGGTGCCTTCATTGGTGGTGTCTATTGAATATAATTTTTATTCACTGTTTTTCTAATAATTTTTTCTACACATGTTTTAGAGTTTCTAGAGCTTTCTGTAGGTCTCTTTCCATTGGGTCTTGGATTCTGCCTCATGTCTTTGTGCTCTTGGAGTAATTTTAACAGGATGGTACTTCTAGAGAGAGTGGGAATAGTCCTGAATTTTCTCCTCTTGTAGACAAATTCTCTACCGGTAGATTTATGTGCACCCATGGGTTTAGCAATACTTTGTAGCCTTTGCCAGCTTCATGCATCTCTATATCACATCTTTTGAGGTCCTTTGCAAGTTGTTTGCATTGAAGCATGTTTCACAATATCTAATATTATTAGGAAGAACAAATTTTCATTAGCCAGGCTTTGTGTGACTTTATTTAATGAGTGAGGCACATGTGAAACCCACACTTCCAGTCTCATATCAGTAATTAAATTATGTTGGCAATTAACTCATAGGAAAAATTATAAAGGTCATTTTGACCTATCTGGGGCAATTTAATCCAATATAACAATTTTTGCCATATTATCGCCATTTTTTCATTTTCACCACATTTATGTAATGGTGAATAAAACTGATCAGTATCGAAAAAAGATTGATATCAATAAATATTACTGCATAAATACCACTACACTTTCCATTACTTTATGAGGAGCTCTTTTTAAATCAATAGCAATATCACTGATCTTTTCGATGGGGACTTAGAAAAAAATGTTCTAAACCATCTCTATAAGGAATCATGGGTTTTTCCCCTCCCTCAACCAAGGTCAGAAGGGGCTTAATAAATATCAGTAGCACTGAGGTTCACTTACTTTTTCTCCCTGTCTTGTAAATCTTTACTCAATGTGCAAAATTGAAGATATGAATGGTGCAACCATTTGTTTGTTACTAGTTTATTTTGATTCTGTTATCTAAAATTATGACTATCCAAATGTATTAACTGAGTTTTCATTTAGGTCCTCAAATAAAAAGACCAATTAAGTTAAAGCCTCAAGGTTTCAATAAAAATGCCATGCTTTCTAGTACGGAGTCAATTAAATTAAAGTTAAGTTCAAATGCATTTAAATATCTACATTAATCTGCCTTTTTGAGTCCTTAACATTTGTTTCTAAAGTTAATTTGATATTTTTTTTACATGTAGAACCAAATCTCATTGTACCTGCAATATTTTTATTTACCATTGCTTTCCAGTTATTTCTCATATTACCTTTGTGAAATAATAAGCTATACATGTTATTACAAAAACACCCAAAATGTATTTATCTGGTTCTTTTTAGATACGAGTCGATGGTCCAGTCAATGGAGCTTTACAGTATGAGACCATCCAGGTGGTTGAATCTGGTCCAATATTGAGGGATATGGCATTTACAAAGAATGAAGAACAACTATTCATCATGTCTGACAAGCAGGTTAGTTTTGAGATTTTAATTACTTTCATTATATAAACCAATTGGCCATTATATGCAATAAAAATACCTTGATTAAATATAAATAAGCTGACTACTTTTGGGAATGGTTAAAGGGGTACTATAGTGCTGATATAACTGCACACATACATACTGTATATAACTCCTTTATACTAAGACAATTGCTGACACAAATAGTTAAAAAAGTTTAGGGAAGAAATAATACTTTCCTGTTCCCTCCATTTGTTAATTAGTTTTCCTGAGAGCTGACATTTTCCTCTCCCTCTCCTTTCTGTTCTGCACTAGAAGAAAAAGCTGCCTGACTGCTATTGGTTAAGCAGTGTGCTGACCGTTTGGCCTCATTGATTACATTCCTGAAATGCAGGAGATTACAGACAATAAGATAACTTGTGTGCAGGTGTTAAGTAGTAAGTAGGGCAAAAATGTCCGGGGGAGGGTACCTTTTCATGGAAAACTGGCCAGTACACATCACACACACATTTCCTGGTGTAGGAGTTTTTCAGATCTGCCTACTCAATCATTCTGCTTCACATGAAACATTTACTGGGGAGAAACTTCTTATTAAGGTATAGTACTGCATATGTAAAGATGTAATCTGACTATAGTTCTCCTTTAATACATAAACCATATTTTGGGAAATAAATGGAGAATAAATAATTTGATTGTAAGTATCTTATTATCCAGTATATTGTGTTTATATGAATGATTCATTATTGCCAGCAACAACAGTAGTCAAGTCACCTTTGCCTAGTGCAAAACAGACTTTACTTTTCCATACTAGGCTTTTACTCCTTACAGAATGGTCTGTTGTTAGACAAAATATAACAGAAGGGTATCAGTCTTGTCTTCTGTATCTGGACATAAGCACATGATTTCACTCAAATTTCCTGCTCACAGCTGTGAATAAATGGGACAGCTGATTTCCTAGCACTGAAGGTGTTGTCCAGTATTGTAAAATAAATATATTAACCTTTTAGTAAAAATAGACTTCAGATAACATATACATGATAATTAAATACAGGAGATGTAAATTGAAATGGTTATATTCCTTATAAGAAATCTATTTAATTTAAAATCGAATGCAACATAATTTCAGGCATTGTGAGTTATATTAACTTTTCAAACTATGTAACAACCTTATGGACACATACATTTGGAAAGTTAAAAACTGTATTAATGTTATACTGAGCATCAACATTATTTTCAAGCAGAAATCCTCATCTGGTAAATAAAACTTTTGATTTAGTTCTCTGTAAATATCAATATTTTTGATCTATAAAGCACCACTAAGTTATGCATCGCTGCGCAATTCAACTGTACATTTATTATAGAGACATGAGCAATGTTAATATACTGCAAATGAAGCTATTATCTATTATCTAAGTATAAAATCATAAAGATACATCACTTTAAGTGCCAGGGAGTGATTAAAATAAGAGGATGGAGGTCCCTGCCTCATACAATGTAAATGGGAGGTGGATTTACATACACAGAAAAGAGTTCAGTAAGTAGTGTGTCATTAGCCTGTAAATGCCAATCATAAGCATAAATAGCTACATAAGGTTACAATGAATTAAAAAAATCATGAAAACTAGTGCTGCGCTCCAAGAGTAAAGTAAAGTAGAAATCAAATATTTGAACGTGTTGTTTTTTTTCTCAAAAAGTGGTGTTGTAAAAAAGTAATTTGTATAAATTCTCAAATGATTTAGTCACTTTTACTGCTTACACAGAGAAATATATAATTCTTATTAGTTGTTATTAGTTGTAAAAACAGAAATCCAGTCATGCTTAATAGTTCCTGCATTTCAAAAGCTTGTATAAGACTAACTCACATTATCACTTTGTACACTGTGCTGAGTAAGTCCTAGGGCCTTATTGGCTAAAAGCCAATTAGTCACATCAAGCTCTGAATTAGCATCTATTCACCACTTCCCCATGTTCACTTGTTGAGAAAACTCTGCGAAGTGGTGAATACACAACCAATTTGGGCATTCTTACGGAGCACTTTGCAGCATGTGAGTGCACAGGTATACTATTGATTAAGATACTGAATTTGATGAAGGAATGAATGCAACTGTTCCGAATTCACCTGTTTGGCTTCACCACATCACAGTAACGAATTAGGGAGTTGATGGCAGGGCTCAAATGGCAGCACAGTGAATTGAACAGGTGAATTCACCCTTTATTCAGTCAGGCCCTAAGTCTTGGAACAATGTCATTAACTAGTACAGTGTCATTCTCCAGCTGATCCCTTAGCCAAATGTTTGCAACCATTTGTGACTAATATTCAGCCTTTTTAACAAACAACAGTGACGTGCCTTGTAATTGCTAATGCTATGCTTTATATAAACGAGTACTGTTGGTGTGAATACTTTGTGCCACTTTATAGTCCTTCATGGGGATTTTATGGGACAAATGTAAATTGCATGTCCTTTTACTACTAGTCTAAATAAAAGATATTTTGGATTATATTATTATTTGTGTAGATATCTTTGCTCATGCAAAAAGTACCAGTATCAGAACGGAATATATTTCAGAAAATGTATTTCGTTTGGACCATGAAGAAATAACTGACCTTTTCTTGTTAATCATATTGCTAGAAAACTGGAATTTTGTAGCTGAGCCAATATCATCATAGTCCCCTTTAGGATAACTACAAAGGCTACAAAGTTTTACCCTGGAGCCAATGATGAAAGGGATTACAAGTGGCACAGCTAAAAAGCAGCCAGTGTAGCCCTGATCATTGCCTAATGGTGCTAATAACCATAAACAGAAGGTTGCAGTATCGAGTTTATACAGAAAGGAACATATAAAATACAGTACATATTTGCCAATGTTATTGGTAAATATTTAATATAGAGTAATATTAATAGTTTAGGGTTACAGGTTCTTGATCAGTAGTAGAAAAACACTTTGCTTACAAACAACAGTGTTTCTATGGTCATTTGCTTGATTACATTGTGCTGTATGTGGAGTCTCTGTGGATAAGTTAAAATGTTTGTCAGACTTAGCTTCACAGAGATGCACTGAGATATTACTTAAATGATAGTTTTGATAAAATATAGTTCAAGCCTTTGCTATTTTCTGTAGTATTACTAAAAAAAAAAAAAAGACATTGACAGAAAAGTAATTCCGAGCAGCACAGTGAGAATTGTCATATTAATTCTTCCCTTGTTATGTTTTGGGGTCATGTTGCTGATAAGCGTGAGGATTCTAGGAAGTAATCAGCTTTGACATTGTTTGCTCTGCCCCCAGGATTAGTCAATGTTGTGGACCATCTAATCATGGGAAAAGAAAAATAATAGGAGTGATGGAAAAATCAACATTTACACCTCTGGGAAGAGCAATATACAGAGTAAATAAAAAGTCCTACATGGTTATCCTTAATGCATTATATAGAAATATCCTGTTAGGATTGAAGTAGTGTGTAGACTGCAGGGACATGGGAGTGCCATTTTCCATCAGATTTTTACCTTTGATTCAAGACTGGGCTTTATATGTGTTGCTATTATTATAAACATTTGGTCTTTATGTTACCAATATAATATAATATATTATATTACCAATATAATACAATATATTACCAATTTTTCACCCCCTTTACCAAGTGAAAAAAACGTTTTGACTTTTATAAATATCTCCACAGTGTTTGAAAGGAGATTTCTGATGAACTGTTCTGATTTTGTTAATATTAGTAATATCGGATATGGACACAGAAATGATTTCTTGCACATTAATTCTTAATAATCATACAGACATGCTAAACCCAAACTAAGTGATATGTATAAGCAAGGATGTTCAGCAATTACATTACTCCAAGTTTACATCCTTAAACAAAATGGCTGGCAGTGGAGTTACGCTACATTAGCCTGTTCATATTTCTCAGTTGTGGCGACATAATTTTTACTGTGAAAATTGATCATTAGTTAGGAAAATGTCTGGTGGACACTTACTTCACACAGCTTATTGGATATTCTTTGGCAAGTATTACAAATGCTGGTTGGTGCAGATTGCTTCTGCAAAAAAGTTGAACTATGATCATTGTGAACTCTTTGATACAAATGTCTGACTAACATGATCTTTATCTAAGCAACAGGAGGAAACCTCACAAAGTGATTGTTATTTTTATCTCCCCTACCCCCCAGTACGGTTTGCTGTTTCTTTGGTCTCTAGTTTTTCTTTAGACTGTATAACATCCAAAGTGATCCTAACTTGAGAAATATGTTTCATTCATTCAGAGCTGGTCAACACATGTATTATGGATATCAGGGGAGTCAGTAGACAATATGGCACTTCAACAGACTGTATAGATGCCAAGAATGTGTAATGTAACAGTGCTTGGTATTTAAATCTACCACCGCTGACATCACCCTTGACGTCAGTGGAAGGGGATTGGTCCACAACCCAAAAGCGCTTGGCTAACTTGCAGCCTCAGCACTTACCGGCATTAAGACATCAGACATGTTCACGAGTGCCGCAAGGAGCCATGTCGCTCTTGACACTGATGTAAAGATAACTAATGTCTTAGTCATAAAGTTAGACAGGAATGCTATTTTAATACATGCAAAAGGGCCATTCAGAAGATTACCTTAATGCAAGCATACACAAAATAATTTTTCTGATGTTTTGCAATCATTTAATTTCTTAGCTGAACACACATAATGAATAATATATCCTATTTGTAGGCACAAGCAAAGCATTTTTTTTTTGTTTAAATGAAATTTAGGTAATTTTCTGTGGGAGATTGACAGAAAAGGTTTACTTTGTAAAAATGACAAATACTATTGTAACATCTGTTAATGTAGTTTTTTAGACACATAACAAAACCACACTGACTACTGATATTTATGTCCAACTACTGAATATTAGTCTCTTAACAAATGTTTAAATATTATGGACATAGAGACCTGGCTTTGTATAATCAGATATGAAACATGAAAGCAAATGGTCTCTCAAACAGTTGGCAGAGAGAATTGCAAGTGAATCATACACACTATATCAATAGTTTCAAACAAGAGAGATTTCATTTGTCACACAATTGAATATGTTCAATGAATTAATAGAGTTGTGCTGAAACCAACTGTAAAAACAACTTATTATTATTACACATAAGCACACAGAAGAGAAGATCTTCATATGGACATGAAAGCTACAATTAATAGGCGTGCTTGTTCTGTCAAGCTTCTGCATCTTAAAATATTTTTTTAGCAAAACTGAGTCATGTGACATAAGCTTTATTTAGTTTTCTTTAACTAGAATACACTGAGCAAAGTTGTACTGTTCTATCATTTAATGTACATTTTCCTATCATCATCATGTGTTTAAACACTGCTCTCAGCTTATTAAAGTTAGCTGCCCTAACATTTAACGTTCTGTTTGATCTCACACTTAACTATTTTTGCAGGCTACAAAAGAATCAGTATTATTACCCAGTTTCCCAGGCTTTGCCCTTATTATTTCTGATATGTTCGGTACAATTTGAGATCATTAGATCGAAAGATCAGCTTTTCTACCTAGGATCATAAATTCTTATTTATTTTTCAAGTTTAGTTCTCTCTGATGTGTTTGCAATTCCATTGAACTAATGTTTGGATGACCCTTAATCTTTTGAAAAACAGAATATCACAAGTATGCCATTTTATAAGTATAAATGTTGTAAGTCAGGTTTATTCCCAACATATATGTATATGCAAATATTAAGAATAATATAGGACATACATTTATATTAAAGGGAAAAATAGCCAGGACCTTAAAACATTAAGATGTTATTTAGAATTTTATATTATTATTTTCCTTCTACTCCAAATGCATACTATTACAAATGCAATATCTCTCGGTGTTAGTTGATTTTATCATTAAATTATTGAGATCTCAGCAGAAAACTTTTTTCTTTCCCTTTTTTATATGCCTTTAGGGATCCAACACCAGGAGCCCTGTGAGTTTGATTTATCTTATTATAGGGGCATGGTGTGATAAGATATGGCTGATTAATTCTGTAGAATCAGAATCTAATAATTAGGCTGCAGAGATCCTGTCCTTTTCTGATGAATATGTTAATGTTTATTGATTGCAGATGGGGTCTTTTCATCTTATTAACATGCAGCAAAGACAAAGAATTTTAATTGATGGTAAAAACTCTTTAGAAAGTGGCTGGAACAATAGTACAAATAGTGCAAATGAAGTTATTTTTTTAAGCTGTTTTCCTCATTGTGTTACCATGTTGTGCCTAATTATTTATGATTCCTAATTATTCCAGTGTCTATATTCACCTATTAAAGTGCTGTATGGATAGCATCCATTTTCAGTATCGCTGTACATAAAATAGAACAATAAATGAAGGTTAAGAAAGTACTCATTTCGCATTTAAGTGCCTTAACAATTTTCACCAGACCATATTATAAAACAAGAAAGTTTATTGGAGGAACTATCTTCCCCTCGATCACACCCTCTGCTGATGAATTTCGGGAGGTAGTTATGAACTCTGGTGCTAAGCTCAACAGCTTTCACTATATAATATAAGACTATAACAACAGAAATGCACTTTCATTAAAAAATAAGAATGGTGAAACGTATTCTACATGAAGGTATGTTGTATTGCTTGATACATTCTATTGTATGTAAAACTCTGACAAATTATAAAAAAGGGTACTGGGAATCATGTGGTCAAATTCTAACTTATTCTGAAGCAGTGATAGGCTCAGCTTTAGGGGGGAATTCAGCAAGCTCCGAATTGAGGTGCGTAGTGTTCGCCTCACTTAGGAAAAACTGAAATGCGCATGCTGATGTCCTGCACGCGGACATCAGCACGCGCATTAAAGGGATTCCCCTCCCGGCGAGAGCACTCGAGTCTCCTCGCCGGGAGGGGAATCCCTTTAATGCTCATGCTGATGTCTACGTGCAGGACATCAGCATGCGCATTTCAGTTGTTCCGAAGTGAGGCGAACACTACGCGCCTCACTTCGGAGCTTGCTGAATTCCCCCCTTAGTGATCATCCACTATTGCAATCATGGAAATGTAACATGTACTTTGCTTGCCCAAGTTTTAATAATCTAGAGAAATCATTCAACAGTAATGTTGAATGTTAAATGTTGAAAAAGTTTTTCGACCTGTTAACTTTGGTAAAAGATAGTCAACATATTGATAATGCTTGTTTTGCCATTCATCTGCTGACAAAAAAATATTATTCTTTATGAAGTTGGTCTGGTCATTTTTCCACAGTTGGATTAGTTTTCCCAATGAAAAAGAACCTTGATATCTATATGAAATTGAAGGGGAAACGCGTTACAAATACTACAAAGTGAGCTGGTTTTGATAGATAGGTATTTAATAATATTAATCTTTTTTGGTATCAGCAATTTTTTATGGGCACTATATAAATGATTTGCATTGAAAATTTCAGTGAATTGAAAAATAGCTTCCAAAAACATTGATAAATAGTAAAACAAATTGAAAACATTGAAAGGATCTTTATAAATTTCCTCCGTCACGTCTTGCAAATAGACTGAATGCACAGCTTCTTTCAATAAATAAGTCTATGGCATAGGCTTGCATAAAGTACAGCATGATTATTGAAACAGAAATACGAATACAAACTTTGCAATCATTACAGAATGTTCCTGTACCATAATTTCACAATGGCTAAACTGTAAACACCTGCTGTATTTAAACATATTTGGTACAAATGAGTTTTCAGCACTACAGCTCTGGAACAGCTCCCTGAAACGTTTGTCTCCCAGCATCCCAGCATCCTATCAATAGTTTAATGCAGATGTGGAATGCAATGTCTCGGCTCCTGCTACAGTTTATCATGTAGAGTTATATTCTTTAAGTTTGGTGCATTAGGAAGACTACACCACTGACAGATGTTAACCGAGTCTGAAATAATGGACATTTACACCTAAATATATTTTACTTTTTGCAAAAAGAATAAAAAAGATGAAAAATATTTACAAATGTAGAAAGTGTGTTATTACACATCACATCTACACAGTAGTGTGAGTAAACAAAACAATAATGGTGGAATCCAGGCATTGCAATAGAATGTTGTATGAGCAGCAATCTGAAGCTTTGGGAGCACTGTTCAATTTTCTACTGACTAGTTTGTGGTTATCCCTCTCTCTGTAAATGATCAGGCTGTAATTGTACATTTTTAAATGTATGGATTTATTGACCAATTTCCCAGCATTTATTTATGCCCTTGTATCTATATAATATGGTTTACTTCTACCTAGTGGTATTCATTGTAAGATCTCCCCTTGGTTGTCATTACTAATATTAGAGTCTGCTTTACTTCCGCAATGTGCCTGACTGTTGCTGATTATTATATCATGACTTTGTGGCACCTTTCACATCATTTTGCTATTTTAATTATGTCTATCAGAATGCTAAAGGTTAATAAAAAAAAATACATCTCTGTAGGTTAGCCTGACTTAGAATAACCTAATTACCCCGACTCAATTGTTATTTTAACCTACCTAGCTCCATATATTACTCTTTACATGACAGGCAGGGAAAGCAATACAAAGTTTTGTTTTTTTTTTGTTCATCCTCCACTTGTGAACAGGGGCACTTATCACTTCTGAGCATATTCAACAAATATTTTCCCACAGTGAAGTAGATTTTTATGTACTCAGGTACCACAAAATCTGGAGTGTGACCTAGCAAAAATAGCAGCAGTGCAGACTGCAGTTTAAAGAGCCAGTGTTACCAGAATAGGGAAATTGCCATTAGGATTGACATGCCAACAGAAAAGAGGATCCTATTTCCACCCAGCTGCTGTAGTTTTTAAAGGTCACTGCTTTGAATTTATCTGCCCATGTGCATATATATATAATATGAATTGAAGAAAAAAAGCAGTGCAAACCTATGTAGTATAACTACTGTGCTATTTATTTAGTGCATGAAACATGCCATGATGCACTAAATAAATAGCACGGTAGTTATACTACATTGGTGTGCACTGTTTTTTTTCTTCAATTCATGTTATATATAGGATTGACATGCCATAATTCTGTGTAGTAATCTTGAAAATGTCATATTTAAAGTTCAATTCCTGAGATTTATTGTTTTGTGTCTTTATTTTTTTTTTCTTCACAGTTAAAAGATGGCAGTAACCATACAGAAATGAGAAGGGGGTAATAGGAGCTGTAGTTAGTCATAAAGCGAGATTAGTTGATAATCACTTCTTTGCAGCAATAGAAACATTACACTTGGATTTTGTACTTACGTAATGGAGAAAAAAAAAATTGATGATAAATCCTATTTACATTGCTCTCAACATTGCAGATCTAAACCATCCGTTATTCAAGGGACAATAACTTTTGTAAAACTACAACTTACAGAATGTTTCCAATTTTTCAGCTGCTGGAACATGTTTAGAGTTTCAATTCTGTAGTACGTAGAGCACCAAAGTTAAATGCCTCCTGTTATTGATTGTTTCTTTCACTTATCTTTAAATGTCAGAGGTGCTGCAAACTACATAACACACACTACTTTCCCCAGAACATTTCAAATGATCTGGAATGAAATATTCCAATCCATTCGCACAATCTATTGTTCCACTAGGACAATGCCATGAAGAAATGAACTCCTCTTACAGGCTGGATAGAAGAGCAGTGCTACATTTCTTTTTATCAATGACCTACACAGTATTGCAGTGCAGTTCCAATTGCTGAGGGGAATATGCATTGTTTTGTGTATTTAAATACACTTTCAGAGAGGTGATTCATGCATTCATACCTAAAGAGAGAATAATGAGTGACTCAGGATGCGCATTAACTGGAGTGGCATTATTAGGACAATCATCTGGCTCCAGACTATGAAGAACAGGTTGGGCTATTCTTGGCTTTCCTCTGTTCTGTTGCATTATACCTGAGGAAACAACATTGAATTCTGTTGAAGATAATTGTTGCAAGTGTGAATGGAAAGTAGCTATCTTAGCCAGTCTTAAAAATGATTAGATTATACTGTATGTTATGTTGTGGTATTTAACAAAGCTTTAGCTGTATGCAGAATTTCTCATCCATATGAGCAGAATTGACTACAAAGAAATGTAATTTACCATGTTGCACAAACTGAAAATGAATGTTGATATTGATAACCTCGATCGCAGAACATTATTCAGTGCAGTTTCAGAAGTGCTCTGTAGGCATCTCATCAAAAACACTGAGATTTACAATTGAAATTAAAGTTGTAAGTCATCAAACCTCATGCTTTGCAATGGCGCTTGGAATACTGGATGAATTACCCCAATACTTTTCCAGATTAAAAATATCTATCTAGCTTTGGATCCCCAGCTAGACTGGTAATTAAAAACTGATTGCAGATTACTATTACTAATATGCTCATCTACCTACTGCTGGCTCTGCTATCACTCTGTAATTACCAGAATATAATTATGCTAAGCTATAGTCATTCCTGACTCAACTCAAACCCAAGAGTCACAAACATAACTATAATCATATGCAATCCTTTCCCTCTACCTTGCCATATCTGCTTGGCCAATTAGAGCATTTGAATGACCAGAATGATGGCCCTCTCTAATGCAGTATATAATCATTTTAAACAACACCACATTATCTGACCCAGTCTATAGAGTTGGATGCTTACATTAAAACATATTGACATAGGATATTTTTTGTATTTTGGGCTTTCATTTTGGGAAAACATTTATTGTATTAGTTTTCTAAGTAACAGGGAAAGAGACTCTTCACTTTGCTTTTCTAGTTTTCCTGATTACATCAATAGATCAGTGGCAATCATAAGGTTTGAAGTCTTCTGATCATTTTCAATTCTAATGCAGTCCTTTCCAACCTGCAGCCCTAAAATTGCAGCTTATTTAAAAGCAAACTGATGATCTATTGCAATACTAGATGCTGCATCATTAAATTTAGAGCCGAGGCAGTGTATATTGACAAATCACAGAGCCATACATGATCATTTTTGGTCTTCTCTACCTCAACAATCACCTGGGACACAAATGTGCCTACTGGTTGTGAAAATAAATAATTTTATTATGGTTCATTCCTTTAGGTAAAAATGGCATCCAAACACCAAAGCCCATGCAAACCCCAGTTCAAATTGTAATTATTTTTCAAAGGATTTTCAGATAGCAAGATTAACCTTTAACTGAAACAATCACAGCACCTTCCTTTAAGAATCTTGTATCTTCTTTCTACTAATCATTACATTCATTTATGTAAATAAAGGAAGATGCTTTTCAAAGTCTGTTTTGATGTAATAAATACTTCAGTTGGTTGCTCATGTTGTCGTGCGCCTATTTCACAGTAATTTCTATGATAACCACCGACTTAAATGCTTTCCGCTATATAACTTGTCCTTGTTTCCTATTTACTTCCATTGGCAAAAACAAAATCTGAAAAGAAGCGCAAAGAAATGGACGCTAATAGTGCCGTATCATAAGAGAATATATTCAATTAGGAATAGACAAAACGCCCCAAATAGTGAGATAGTGTCGGAATCAGGATTAAACACCAACAAAATATGCATAAAAACACACACAACGGCCTACGGCCGTGCTAAATGCTCACTTCCATTGGCAGGCAAACTTTTATGCTGTCACCATTTTATGTGATTGTATCTGCTGAAATTGTTAGATTGCAAAGGAAAAAATAGACAATTGTTAAGTAACTGCAGTAAAAGGTCACTCGGGTCAGGTGCATCTATTTTATTTCATCAAATTTCTGATTTATTTCCCTCATTACTCTATCTTGATGGTTAAGCTCTCGCATTGTGAACAAAATAATAAAAGGCAAGGGCAGGGGGATGAGATAATGAGGAATCCCTAGTGGTATGAAGGAATAAGCGAGTGTGAGAGAATGCTGTCTTTCACAATTTTATGAACTCTAAAAGTAAATTCCAATAGTGCATATTACTCTGGGGCATCATTTTATTTTCTTTACACAAAAATGAATTAATAAATGTTTGACAAATTGCCTTCATTATATAGTAAAATTGTATGTTCACCTTTGGACCCTATACAAAACTATGTATGTATATATACAGTATATATATTGTTAGTCCAAGAAAAAAATTGAAAAGGTATCACCAAGTTTTGCAATACTCATATTTTTGCATCTACTCTATTTTACCACTCAAGTGCTGGGGCAGTCTTTAGGGTTTAACTCACCACAAACAGCAAGTTTCTTTCATATTCAAATGTTTATTAAAGGAAAAATGAACTTAACACAGGCTTTCTTTGGCAAAACAACAGTCACTTAAAAAAATATAGCAATTTCCACAGGAAAATATCCTTGGTCAAAAACACAGCGGGTAACTGCACCCATAAAGGTTTGGTTAACAAAAACAGAGTATCTTCCCTTCTCCTGGGTTGTCTCCTTGGGGTTTCACAGTGCTGCAAAGCCAAGTTGTTTAGCAGAGACTTTAACCATTAGTCCCTGTTTTTTCTCACAAGGATTTCAGCCTCAGTCACAGAATCAACTTTCTGACTTCCAACTCCAACCAACCCCCAACTGGCTCTCCCAGATGCCTTTTAATCAAGTTCTAGCCTGCAGCTGGAGTGGCTTACAAAATCTGGACTGGATGCCAGTAATATGTCTGCATAATTGGGGCATAATATCTCCCCTCAAATACAACACCCTCTCTCTCTCTCTCTCTA